>JAYJMJ010283364.1:0-11453 GCA_036873875.1 Laminaria ephemera
GGTTGACTGGCGCTTGACTAGGGATGGAAGTTCGATAAAAAAATTCGAGAGGGGGGCGAGGGGGGGGGGGGCACGGCGGACAGGAAGAGGAGGGTTGACCGGCGCTTGACTTCGGCCGGAAATCCGATACAACGCTTCGAGAGGCTGGCGGGGGGGGGGGGGACACGGCGGACAGGAAGAGGGGGGTTGACTGGTGCTTGGCTAGGGGTGGGAGTTCGATGTGCAATTTCGAGAGGAGGACGGTGGGAGGGGGGGGACGGTGGACAGGAACAGGCGGGTTAGCCGGCGCTTGACTGGGGGTAGTAGTTCGATATATATCGGCGGTGTCCTATGCCGAACCATGCCCCCGGTTTCCGCAAGAGCGGGAGGTGGAAACAGAGCGGTACGAGCGACGTAGCTGAAACTCCTCGTATTATGCAGCTGTACATTCAGCAGCATACGCTCACAAAAACGCGTTTTCGGTCTGTCTCTCGCACCTGAATTTTGCTAAACTTTTGGCTTTCTGAATGCGCAACACACCGTAGAAGTTGCGCATTAACTCTTCTACCCTCTTCTACCTGCAAAAAGTATCCCACACTAATTCCAAGTAGTCTGTACCCAAAAAGGTGGGTGCCGTGCTAATGGGGTCAAAGGAAACGTCGATTTCGACTACCAGGCACGTCGCTACTCGTGTACACAAGTGGTTGATAGTCCGAACTAACTCCTCGCTATATCAACGTTTCTAAAAAAAATCCCCGGCGGTCGGGGTTAGGGTTAAGGATCAAAGCTTAACGTCAGTAGCACTTCGTACAAAAGTCACGCTTGTAGTATTGCTGCGCTACCAAGCACGTCGCAAATCGTGTAAAACACTTACTGTAGTAATTCGTACAACAAGCAACGTCTGTAGTCTAGTACTGCTGCGGCGACTGAGGCCAGCACCGCAGCGGAACAAATCGAATCGCCGCAGAAGGGCTGGCACACACACCTTTGGGTCCGCGAAGCCGGCGATGCGAGCGGCGTCCAGCAAGGCCCTCCTTTTGGCAGGCGTGTCCGATTCCGGGCTGGAGAAGCACCCCTTCAACTGCGTAACCGCTTCGTTGCTGCCGCCGGGACCTTTCTTCTCCGCCGCGCATGCTCGCAGCTTGCCCAAATACCTGGACATATCAAAACAACGCCAGTCAAGGAGGCGTACCGGTAACGTTAAACCCACGGTTAACCTTTTACTACTGCAAACAGCGACTGACACTAATTCCAAGTAGTTTGGCCCTAAAAGAGATAGACCTAGCAACGCGGTGAGAACGTTACAAAGCAATATTTGAGGTACAGTAATTACCTTTGTGCAAGTATACGCTTGAATGTAGTGCGGTAGCATTACCAGTCGCGGCACACAAAGCATACCGGAGAAAGTATTAAAAACATTTCCCAACCGAGGCTAAGAAGGTTACGACCCGGGCGCGGACCTGAAAAAAGAATGTGCGGACCACCTCAAAAATCGAGAAGCATTTAGTACTTTTTCTGGTACGTTTAGAGGTTGGAAAATACGGTAAAGTCTACTGCATGTAGTTGCTGTAGCAAGCTCGCCACGGCAAATGGTTGTGCTGGAACAGCGCGGCATCGACGGCCCAAGCGCAACAGGGACCTAATACCTTGCTGGGCTTTCAGAAACCATGCAAAAATGTCAAAACATAAAATATCGCCAAGACTAGACCAACGACAAACTACTGTGCTGTACGAGTAGCAATTAGAAACGGCGCGAAAACATCAAAACATCGCCACAACTAGATTAATCAAGAAATGCACAAGCAAGAAATACACTAATCAATAAACACCGCGCTATAGCTAAGGGCCATTGACGTTTGCACGCGATCGTGAGGCTGGCGAAGTAATCTCACATCGTCAAGAGCTCCGTCCCGCTGAAAGTTTGCGGGCCGTTTTGTCGGTCGACGGTGACGGATACTCCTCCTTGCGGGTGCCCACAGCTCGCCATCGAATGGGAATACGCTAGGTGCGACGTCTGAGCCCTCTGGGCCCAAGAGCTTGTACGAACAACCGTGGACAAGCAGAACCAAGAAAATAGAAAACGGGAGGGGTCAGAAGAAAGACACAGCAGCACTATGCACGAAGTACGATGAAAATTACATGAACACTACCGCCGGACCAATAACAGGCTCTTGAGCTCTACCTGCACGTGCCACGCGCCACATAAACAAGGGTCAAAACAAACAATAAACAACGCGGATTCCTTTATCTCCTTCTCCGGCAGTCCACTCTTACTTTTCCACACGTTGGACAGTCCAGATCACTGTACAGCTCACACAGATCATGATCTGGCAGGCGTGTGCACTCTTCCAATCCAATCCGTGGTATCCGTACTGGAAAACAAGGTCATCGACAGCAGTGTTGTCCCCCAACCTGTTGCGCGTTGTGGTCACGACACTCCCAGGAGCAGCAAACCCGCGTCAGACGCAGCCGATGATGCAGAACGGCCAAATACATCGCTGCCAGTCTAGCTAGGGATGGGACGACGAAATTATGCCGGCAACACCAGTTTAATTCGATGCCCACTGTGTGCTCGCTGAGACCGCCAGCGAGAATGAAGCGCCGAGGTTCTCCCTTAACAGCCGCCATCCTGACTGACAGTGAAAGGATCGAAAGGAACAATATCCATCGTTACACTGTCACCCAGGATGGCGGTTGTTGAGGGAGAACTTCGGGGCTTCATTGCCGTTGATGGGCTCAGGGAACGCACAGTGGGCACTGAACCAAATTGGTCATGCCGGCATCAGTTCGCCTTCCAATCCCTAGCTATATCCTAACGATCCTTACATTGTCAGGCAGGATGGCGGCTGTTAACGGAAAAATTCGGCGCTTCATCGCAGTTGATGGGCTCAGGGAACGCACAGTGGGGTATCGAACTAAACTGTTCATGTCGGCATCATTTCGCCTTTTCATCCACAGCTAGGTTGCCATTTGTTTTTTAGTCCATTCATGCATCATCGGCTGCGTTTTGTAGCGCGTGCTTTCCGTGGCTGGGAATATCGTCGCAAAAAAAAAGCGCAACCGGTTGAGGGACGATTCTTCCGTATCGACGCACTTGTCTGTACAAAAACCCTAACACAGGATGTCTGTACGGGTCGAGAACAAGCAGAAACTCTTTCTAGGCAAAGGGTCCCTCTTCCGTTTTGGCACTACACGTTGTGAGGTCCACGACTTCGTCTTCGTCTGGGCGGTCGGCGCCCTCTCCATTTATCTCGTGACTTTTCCCGCGCCCTGTTTGATCATTGCGGCCATCTGGTTCGTTCTCCATAGCGGCGAGCAGGGTACCACACACCACGCGCCAGCGCCTGCTGCATCCAGTGTGCTAGTGTAGTGCAGTGCGCTGTGCGTGCCTGCGTGCCTGCAGCGCTGCTGTGCTATGTGCTCTGGGTGCTATGCTGTCTCACGTGATCTGGGATCTGTGATAGGAGCTACCAGTACCCAGCCCTATCAAATATACAGCCGCTAATGCAGTGCGCTGTGCGTGCCTGTGTACTGCGTCCTGCTGCGCTGCTGTGATGCGTGATGTGGGCGCTATGCTGTCCTATGCGATCTGGGATATGTGATGGACCTACCAGTACCCAGCCATACCAAGTACATCACTGCTAGTCTAGCTAGGGATGGGAAGACGATATGATGCCGGCATCGCCAGTGTAGTTCGATGTCCACTGTGCCTTCGTCGAGGCTGTCGGCGACAATGAAGCGCCGGAGTCCTCCCGTAACAGCCGCCATCCTGGTTGACAGTGAAAGGGTCAAAATGAACAATATTGACCGTCACACTGTCAGCCAAGATGGCGGCTGTTGAGGAAGAAGTTCAGCGCATAATTGCCGTTGATGGGCTCGGGGATCGCACAGTGGGCATCGAACTAAACTGGTAATGCCGGCATCATCTCGCCACCTCACTCCTGCCTAGGCAGACAAGTACGTATGTATTTGGTATTTGGCCATTCCTGCATCATCGGCTGCGTTTGAGAGCTGAGAATACCGTCGCTAAAAAACGCAGGGGTTGGGGGATGCCACTGCGTCGACGCCCTTGTCTGTAAAACTCAAGCACTGAATGCCTTTACGGATCGAGAACACACAGAAATCCTGTCCAATCAAAAGAGAAGGATCGCCTTTTCGTTTGGGCAACCCACGTTGCGAGGTTCACCACCTTGTCTTCGTCTGGGCGGTAGGCTTTCTCTCCATTTGGCTCGTGACTTTTTCCGTGCCCCGCTTTATCATCGGCCCCTTCTGGTGCGTTCTCCATAGCGGCGAGCAGGGTACCACCCGCCACACGCCATGCGCCAACGCTTGCTGTTCCGAAGTGTGCTGGTGTAGTACAGTGCGCTGTGCATGCCTGTGTATTGCGTCCTGCAGCGCTGCTACGCTGGGTGCTGCGGGTGCTACGCTGTCTCATGCGATCTGGAATCTGTGATGGAGCTACCAGTACCAAGCCCTACCAAAATATATAACTGCTAGTGCAGTGCGCTGTGCGTACCTGCGTACTGTGTTTTGCTCCGCTGCTTTGCTGTGGGTGCTATGCTGTGACTTATCTGGAATCTAAGATGGACCAATCATTACCCAGGCCTACCAATACATCATTGTCAGTCTAGCTAGGGATGGGAAGGCGATCTGATGCCGGCATCACCGGTTTGGTGCGACGTAAGGTGCCATCCCCGAGCGCATCAACGGCAATAAGGCGCCGAAGTTCTCCCACAACAGCTGCCACCCTGGCTGACAGTGAAAATATCGATATTGTTTGTTTCGATCTTCACACTGTCAGCTAGAATGGTGGCTGGTGAGGGAGAACTTCGGTGCTTCATTGCCGCTGATGGGCTCGAAGATGGCACCATGTACGTCGAAATAACCACGTGATGCCGGCATCAGTTCGCCTTCCAACCCCTAGCTACATCCTTTCGATCCTTACACTGTCAGCTAGGATAGCGGATGTTGAGGGAGCACTTCGGCGCTTCATTGCCGTTGATGACCTCGGGGATCACACAGTGGGCATCGAATTAAACTGGTCATGTCGGCATCATCTCACCTTCCCATCCCTAGCTAGAGTGGCAGAGATGTATTTGGCCATTCCTGCACCATCGGCTGCTTTTGAGCGTGTGCTTTCCGCGGCTGGGAATACCGTCGCAAAAAAAGCGCAACAGGTTGAGGGACTATTCTTCCGTATCGATGCCCTTGTCTGTAAAACTAACACAGGATGTCTGCACAGATCGAGAACAAACTGAAGCTCTGCCCAGGCAAAGGGTCGCTCTTAGGTGTGGGCAACACACGTTGCGAAGTCCACGACTTCGTCTTCGTCTGGGCGGTCGGCTACCTCTCCATTTAGCTCGTGACTTTTTCCGTGCCCTGCTTGATCCTTGGGATCATCTGGTGCGTTCTCCATAGCGGCGAGCAGGGCATCACACGCCACACGCCACGCGCGAGCGCTTGCCGCAGCCAGTGTGCTGGTGTAGTGCAGTGCGCTGTGCGTGCCTGCGTACTGCGTCCTGCTGCGCTGCTGTTCTGCGTGCTGCGGGTGCTACGCTGTATCATGTAATCTGCGATCCGGGATGGAGCTACCAGTACCCAGCCCTACTAAACACATCACTAGCTAGGGATGGTACTGCGAAATGATGCTGGCATCACCATTGCAGTTCGATGTCCAGTGTGTGTTCGCTGTGGTCACCAACGGGAATAAAGCGCCGAAGTTCTCCCTTAACAGCCGCCATCTTGGCTGACAGTGAAAGGATCGAAAGGAACAATATCCATCGTTACACTGTCAGCCAGGGTGGCGGCCGTTGAGGGAGAACTTCGGCGCTGCATTGCCGTTGGTGGGCTCAGGGATCGCACTGTGGGCATCGAACTATACTGGTGATGCCGGCATCAGTTCGCCTTCCCATCCCTAGCTAGGTATGTATTTGGCCATTCCTGCATCATTGGCAGCGTTTTGAGCTCGTGTTTTCCGGGGCTGAGAATACCGTTACTAACAAGCGCAACCGGTTGGGGGGGCAACACTGCTGTCGATGCCCTTGTCCGTAAAACCCTAATACAAGATAATTGTACTGATCGAGAACAAACAGAAACTCTGTGCAATCAATGCCTGTAAAACCCTAACACAGAACGTTTATACGGATCGGGAACAAGCTGTGCGTGCCTACGTACTGCGTTCTGCAGCGCTGCTGTGATGTGTGTAGTGCTATGCTGTCCCATGTGATCAGCGATCTGTGATGGAGGTACCAGTACTCAGCCCTACCAAATGCATCGCTGCCACTCTAGCAAGGGATGGGAAGGCGATGATGCAGGAATGGCCAAATACGTCGCTGCCTGTCTAGCTAGGAGTGGGACGACGAAATGATACCGGCATCATCAGGTTAGTTGGATGCCCACTGTATCTTCGTCGAGGCCACCAACGAGAATGAAGCACCGAAAACCTCCCTGAACAGCCGCCATCCTGACTGACAGTGAAACGCTCGAAAGGATTCCTTTTGACCCTCACACTGACAGCAAGGATGGCGGCTGTTGAGGGAGAATTTCAGCGCTTCATTGCCGTTGATGGGCTCAGGGAACGCACGGTAGACATCGAACTAAACTGATCATGCCGGCATCAGTTCGCCTTGCCATCCCTGGCCAGACCGAAAGTTAAATATTTGGCCGTTCCCGCATCATCGGCTGTGTCAGAGCGCGTGTTTTGCGCGGCTGAGAATACGGCCGCTAAAAGGCGCAACCGGTTGAGGGACGATTTTTCCGTGTCGATGCCCTTGTCTGTAGAACCCTAACACAGCATGCCTGCACGGGTCGAGAACAAACAGAGACTTCTGTCCAATTATTATCTGTAAAACCCCAACACGGGATGTTTGTACGGATCGAGAACAAGTAGACACTCTGTCCAACCAAAATTGAAGGACCGCCCTTTCGTTTTGGCAGTGCACTTCGTGAGGTCCACGATTTCGATTTCGTCTGGGCGGTATGATAAGCTTTCTCTCCTTTTAGCTCGTAACTTGCGCCATGCCCTGCTTGACCATCGGCATCATCTGGTGCGTTCTCCATAGCGGCGAGTAGGGTATTACGTCACGCCCCAGCGGTTGCTGCACCCTCAGTGTGCTGGCGTAGTGTAATGCGCTGTGCGTGCCTGCGGACAGCGTCCTGCGGTACCCCGGTGTTTTGTGCTATGGGTGCTATGCTGTCCCATGTGATCTACGATTGTGTGGAGCTAGCAGTACCTAGGCCTAACAGTCTAGCTAGGGATGGTACTGCGAAATGATGCTGGCATCACCAGTATAGTTCGATGTCCACTGTGTGTTCGCTGAGATCACCGACGACAATGAAGCGCCGAAGTTCTCCCTTAACAGCCGCCATCCTGGCTGACAGTGAAAGGATCGAAAGGAACAATATCCATCGTTACACTGTCAGCCAGGATGGCGGTTGTTGAGGGAGAACTTCGGCGCTTAATTGCCGTTGATGGGCGCGGGGATTGTACAATGGGCATCGAACTACAGTGGTAATGCCGGCATCAAATCGCCTTCCCATCTCTAGCTAGACGGACAGTTATGTATGTGGCCATTCCTGCATCACCGGCTGCGCTTGAGCTCGTGTTTTCCGCCGCGGAGGAAACCGTGACTAACTAGCGCAACCGGTTTGGGGGGCGACACCGCTGTTGATGCCCTTGTCTGTACAACCCTAACACAGGACGTTTGTACCGATCGATAAAAACAGAACCTCTGTCCAATTGTTGTCTGAAAAACCGTAACACAAGGGTGTTGGTACGGATCGAGAAGAAATAAAAACTCTGTCCAACGAAAGGGTCGCCCTTTCGTTTAGGCAGTGCACGTGGTGAGGTCCATGGCTTCGTCTTCGTCTGGGCGGTAGGCTTTCTCTCCATTCAGCTCGTGACTTTCTCCGTGTTCTGCTTGATCATCGGCCTCATCGGGTGCGTTCTCCACAGCGGCGACAAGGGTACCACACGCCACACGCCACGCGCCAGCGCTTGCTGTCCCTAAGAGTGCTGGTGTAGTGGAAGTGCGCTGTGCGTGCCTACGTAGTGCGTTCTGTAGCGCTGCTGTGATGTGTGCAGTGCTATGCTGTCCCATGTCATCAGCGATCTGCGATGGAGCTACCGGTGCTCAGCCCTACCAAATACATCGCTGCCAGTCTAGCAAGGGATGGGAAGGCCATGATGCAGGAATGTCCAAAACGTCGCTGCCAGTCTAGCAAGGAACGGGACGACGAAATGGTACCGGCATGACCAGTTTAGTTCGATGCCCACCGTGTCTTCGTCGAGGCCACCAACGAGAATGCAGCACCGAAAATCTCCCTGAACAGCCGCCATCCTGGCTGACAGTGAAACGCTCGAAAGGATTCCTCTTGACCCTCACACTGACAGCCAGGATAGCGGCTGCTGAGGGAGAACTTCGGCGCTTCATTGCCGTTGATGGGCTCAGGGAACGCACAGTGGGCATCGAAATACATTGGTCATCTCGGCATCAGTTCGCCTTCCCACCCCTGGCCAGACCGACAGTTACATATTTGGCCGTTCCTGCATCATCCGCTGTGTCGAGTGCGTGTTTTTCGCGACCGAGAATACCGTCGCTAAAAAGCGCAACCGGTTGAGGGACGATTGTTCCGTGTCGACGCCCTTGTCTGTTAACCCCTAACACAGGATGTCTGTACGGGTCGAGAACAAACAGAAACTCTGTCCAATCATTGTCTGTAAAACCCTAACAGGATGTCTGTACGGATCGAGAACAAACAGAAACTCTGTCTAATCAAAAAAGAAGGATCGCCTTTTCGTTTTGGCAGTGCACGTCGTGAGGTCCACGATCTCGTTTTCGTCTGGGCGGTTGGTATTTTCTCCATTTAGCTCGTGATTATTTCCGTGCCTTGCTTGATGGTTGGGATCATCTGGTGCGTTCTCCCTAGACAGCGGCGAGCAGGGTACCACCCGCCACATGCCAATGCTTGCTGTCCCGAAGTGTGCTGGTGTAGTACAGTGCACTATGCATGCCTGCGTTTTGCGTTCTGCTGCACTGCTGTACTGTGTGCTGAGGGCGCTATGCTGTCCCATGCTAGGGAGCTACTAGTAACCAGCCGTACAAAATATATACCACGTAACTGCGATTAATAGTGCAGTGCGCTGTGCGTGCCTGCGTCCTGCGTCCTACTGTGCTGCTGTTCTGCGTACTGTGGGGCACTATGCTGTGCCATGTGATCTATGATGGGGCTACCAGCACCCAGCCCTACCAAATACACCACTGCCAGTCTAGCTAGGGATGGTACTGCGAAATGGTGCTGGCATCAGCAGTATACAGTAGTTAGATGCCTACCGTGTGTTCGCTGAGACCACCTACGGAAATGATGCGCCGAAGTTCTCCCTTAACAGCCACCATCCTGGCTGACAGTGAAAGGCTCGAAAGGCAAAATATTCATCGTTACACTGTCAGCCAGGATGGCGGCTTTTGAGGGAGAACTTCGGCGCTTAATTGCCGCTGATGGGCTCAGGGAACGCACAGTGGGCATCGAACTAAACTGGTCATGCCGGTATCAGTTCGCCTTCCCGTCCTTGGCCAGACCGACAGTTACGCATTTGGCCGTTCCTGCATCATCGGCTGTGTTCGAGCGCGTGTTTTCCGTGGCTGAGAATAACGTCGCCAAAAAGCGCAACCGGTTGAGGAACGATTATTCCGTGTCGACGCCCTTGTCTGTAAAACCCTAACACAGGATATCTGTAAGGGACGAGAACAAACAGAAACTCTGTCCAATCATTGTAAAACCCTAACACAGCATATTTGCGCGGATCGAGAACAAACATAACCTCTGTCCAATCAAAACAGAAGGACCGCCGTTTCGTTTTGGCAGCGCACGTCGTGAGGTCCATGGGCTCGTCTTCGTCTGGGCGGTTGGCTTCCTCATTTAGCTCGTGGCCTGCTCTGTGCCTGTCTTGATAATCGGCGTCATCTGGTTCGTTCTGCATATGTAGCTGCGAACAGGGTACCACACGCCACGTGGTGTGTGGTGTGCACCACAACTGCCCTCTCGCCCCCTCTTCCCCCTGGCAATCGTTCGGGAACTCGTCGGCTGCCGCATATCGGACATCGTGCATCCGATATCGGATGTTCATCTGAAATCGGGACATTTTATTTTCCGATATGATAACCGACAGGATTTCCGATTTGTCGGAACTCCCCATACTGTCCCACACTAGCTTTCATGGCCGGGTTGAGCGCCACGGTCGACCGACAAGCGGGGTGACGTGCAATTTGTTCTTATAGCATGCATCAAGAAAATGCGATGACGCCGGTGTCAAGAAGTTGTTTGGCCAAGGTTTTGTAAATTAAGTACATGCCTTATCCTACATTCAAGTCGTTGGATGGTTTTTTATGTTGGTCGCTTGATAGCTCCAGCTCCGGTTGATCAATACCTCGTACAGGTCTGATGCTGTGCTGCTGTGCTACTGTACTTAAAAAGCAGTGGCGGTATAACGGAAGCGAGAAACATCGAGTGCCACGGCCACACCCGAGTCGGCAACGCGTCATGGTTTGATAGTCGCCGTACTGACTCCGTCCTGGGCTCCCACGGCAGCACGCGGAATACTTCAAGCACATATCATATCATAAGCTGTTGCCCCCCACCCATTAAGAGCACTCCAGTACTCTGACTGCTGTACCCTATACTACAACAATAGCACTCCAGTATCCCTGCTGCTGTGATAGTACAGAATCGACTTTAGCATCGCAGCATGAGTCGTTCCTTCAGCGACGAGTGCGACGGCGTTGCCTGCCTAAAGTACCGCCGGGCATCTCGTTCATGTATACAAAAAAAGAAACAGAATCGCGTTCGACGTCGAACGTGATTTCAAAATCGTGGTCACCCTTTTCCTCGCCAACGAGAAAATAGTCCTGCCACAGATAGACGTGAGCCTTATCGCCAACGCCAATGGTGGTTGGGCGAGAACCTGGAACCCACAGCAGCAGTATTAGAAACATCACTACTGCATCATCAGTCTCACATGTAAGGCGTCCCAGCCATGGTGTGCACAGCTCCGATGGTGGCCTTTGGGGTGCTGGTTACCATAGACACGGCCGGCTCTCCGACGAGCCTTTCGCGACGCTTGAACGACACCAAGTTAGGGGTGTCATGCCCGCCAAGCTCGCTTCGAATTATTTCCCCTGTGTCCATGTGTCCATGTGCCCCAAAGGACAAGAGGACAAGAGTAGAAGAGGACAAGAGGACAAGAGGACAAGAGCACAAGAGGACAAGAGCACAAGAGGACAGCAAGGGAACCAAGGCATACGAAGAACCATTGATCCGTCTGCAGTGTGCGTACGAGAATAGAAACGGACAACGAGTACATTCACAAGGTAGAGACAGACAAAACAGTTTGGCAGCTGTCCATGTTGTTGTTGTTGTTCTCACATTAACTCTCATAATCAAGTCCGTGGTCACAGGACAGGCTCCAGTCGCTCTGG
>JAYJMJ010283379.1:0-11450 GCA_036873875.1 Laminaria ephemera
TGTTTTACAGCGTCGTCGCCACTCGACGCCGACCCATCCAGATTTAGAGGAGGGGGGGGGGGGGGGTTTACAAGCCTCATAGATCTCCGAGAAGGGGATACTGTTGTATTTCTTACTCCGGGCCGAGTAAATGGTAAACCATTTACCAATAGCTCCCAGTAGGTAATACCCTCACAGCTGCATCCCTCTGGTGCATGTTTTATTCTACCGGTATTGATGCTACTACTGCCATACTACTTCGTATATATATCGTGCGTGCAGACTGCTCGTGGAGTTCACCAATACTCGCTATTGCTACTGCTACTATCGGTGCCAACGCTACTGCGACGATCAATATTATTTGACACAATTTCTAGCTGATTTTGGCGCCTTCCAAGGGCAACCCATGGGATTTCCCACGGGCAACCCACGGCCAACCTATGGGTAGCCCATGGGTGGCCCGTGGGCAGCCCATGAGTGACCCACGGTGGGGCAGGGCGACCCATGGACAACCACAATAGGCAACCCATGGGTTGCTCATGATTTGGTGGTGGTAGCCCATGGGCCGCCATGGGTCGCCCATGGATTGCCACGGGTTGCCCATGACTTAGTGGTGATAGCCCATAGGTCACCCATGGGTTGCCCACGGATTAACCATGGGTCGCCCATGGGTCGCCATGGGTCGCCATGGGTTGCCCATAGTGGTGGTAGCCCATGGGTTACCCGTGGGTGACCCATGACTTGGTGGTGGTAGCCCATGGGCTGCCCATGGATGGGTTACCCATCGGTCGATAGTGACAGCCCACGGGTCACCCATGGGTTGCCCGTGGGTTGCTCATGGATTGCCCATGACTTAGTGGTGGTAGCCCATGGGTTGCCACGGGTTAACCATGGGTCGAACATGGGTTGCCCATGGGTCAGCCATGGCTCGCCATGGGTTGTCTATGGGTAGCCCGTGGGTAGCCCACGTTGGCGTTGAAGTTAATGCCTATTATGTAAAACCTGGCGTCCTCCTTTATTGGCATTTTCGTATAGCGAGGCCCATGGGTCCCCCGTGGGTGACCCATGATTTAGTGGTGGTAGCCCATAGGTTACCCATGGGTGACCCATGGGTCGATAATGATAGCCCATGGGTCACCCTTGGGTTGCCCATGGGTCGCCCATGGAGTGCCCACGACTTAGTGTTGATAGCCCATGGGTTGCCCATGGGTTGCTCACGGGTTAACCATGGGTCGCCCATGGGTTGCCCATGAGTCGCCTATCGGTCGCCATGGGTTGCCCATAGTGGTGGTAGCCCATGGGTTGCCCATGAGTTATCCGTGGGTGACTTGGTGGTGGTAGCCCATGGGTTGCCCATGGATTACCAATGGGTCGATAGTGATAGCCCATGGATCACCCATCGGTTGCCCATGGGTCACCCATCGGTTGCCCATGGGTCACCGATGGGTTGCCCATGGGTCACCGATGGGTTGCCCATGGGCCGCCCATGGACTGCCCACGATTTAGTGGTGGTAGCCCATGGGTTGCCCATGGGTTGCCCGCGAGTCAACCATGGGTCGCCTATGGGTTGACCATGGGTCACTTATGGGTCGCCATGGGCTGCCCATGTTGGTGGTAGCCCATGGTCGTGGTAGCCCATGGGTTTCCCATGGGCCGATGTTGATAGCCCATGGGTCACTCATGGGTCGCCCATGGATTGCCCATGGGTCGCCCATGGGTTGCCCAGAACGTAGTGGTGGTAGCTCATAGGTTGCCCATGGGTCATCCACGGGTCGCCCATGGGTTGCCCATGGGTTCCCCTTGACTTAGTGGTGGTAGCCCATGGGTCGATAGTGATAGGTTGCTCATGGGTTGCCCATGGGTTGTCCATGGGTTATTTTGCTGGCTCATGGGTTTCCCATGGGTCACCCATGGGTTTCCGCGAGTCTCCCGTGGGTCTCCCAGGGAAGTGTGCCAAAAATGCTTGCCACAAAAAATGCCAACAATGTACATCGCGTCGTGCGGCTCCTTACATCGCGGTTTGGACACATCCCCTACGCCACCAGTCCGGGCTGCTTCGTATTGCTGAGCAGCCTCAACTCATCCTCTCGTTTTTTTCTTCATTCGAAGCAAAAGCAAAGGCTAGCTGAGTGATGCCGTAATCGTCACTTAATTTCGATATGTTTTCACGCTCAAGTCCTAAAAAGGGCCAAGGCGCCCTTGGAGCGTAAGGTCTCGAACTGACCTCTGTCTTTATGTAGTATTAATATTTGTGAGATCTGGTTGAATTACAAAAACACGCTTTTGTGGTGACACCCAACGGGGTACCGTGGACCTTGGAGTAGGTGTGCCGTAAACGTTTGGAAGCATGCTAAGGTAGACGTGCACCACTTTTTTTCTGAGGCTCCTCACCTGAGGAGCTCCATACCTCTCCAAAAAAACTGATTTGGGGAAAAATAAAAGTGCTGCCCGATGAATAATCCCACGGCCTAGGTATACAACGAAAATTGTTGTAAAACAAGTAACGAAATTCCGACGATTTTGGGTTAAGGAGCCCTGTCATATTCATATCAGAAAACGTTTTTGCCAAAAAGTGCTAACTCTATCGTAGCACGCGACTTTGTTGGTTTTTGGGCCTTGAGCTGATTTTATTTTCCCTCTATACCGTAAACTGACGTATAAATCATTGGTATACCGTTTTATGGAGTTTATGTTTTCGGTCAGACAGTCAGACGGACAGACAGCTCAAGAGGTTTAGCTGACAGACACCCTAGGTAAACCTAGGGAATGATCACGCTTCCCATCCGACGTTGTGCAGCAAAAACCTAAACACGTCGATCACTCATCATAAGAGGTCATAAACCCCGTAGCACACGCGATCGTAGTATCATCACACGCAGCTTGCAAAGAGAAGTTTCGACGAAATCCTCGACCTCACAGCTAAGATGTCCTCTCAATGTTCGTATAAAACAAGAAAGAAGAAAAAACCAATTTATTGCACGTACCAGGTACGATTCATTCCCATTTCTACAACCTCATTTCACGCTTCATCCTCGCTCGGCCTCAATGTCCGGGTCATCAGTGCGTCTTCAACCCCCCGGAACCCTCTTCCGAAGAGGCGGAGGAGGGGAGGGGGGAGGGTAAGAAGAAGGTTTCAGTTATCACCCATAACAGAAATAAGAAATAAACGCCCATTAGTTGCACGTACCGGGTACGTTTCACTGGATTCCTTCCACTACATCCCCATTTCGCGCTTCATTCTGAAGTCCGAAAAGGGCTAAGCGTCGATCACTCAAGAGCAGATACAGAAAGAAGAACACCCTATTCATTGCATGTATCTGGTGCGTTTCATGGTATATTCCTCCATAATAATTTTACGCCACCGCTGATCATTGTAAGAATACCTGTAACCACAGTTTAGTCCAAAAACCCAGGTTAAGCTGCTTGGGTCGCGAAATTTCTCTATTACTACAACCCCATTTCGCGCTTCATCCTCGCCAGCTCGGCCTCAACATCCGGATCATCAGTGCGTCTCCGACCCCCCGGAACCTTTCTCCAAGGAGGCGGGGGAGGGGGGGGCGAAGGGGAAGGGGAAGAAGAAGGCTTCGGTCGGGGTTTAGCAGAGTCCTCGCTCCCGCCCCCTGAGCCTGTTCTCCTATTTCCAGCACCTCTACCGCTGCTGCTGCTGCTACTACCGCTGCTGCTACCGCTAGTGCTGCTCCCGCTGCTGCCACCCCTTGCCCCGTTCCGTGGGTCTGCGCGTCTACCAGAAGCGGAGTCACCAGCACCAGGCGACCCCCAGGAGGAGGAAGGGGAAGGGGGGGGGGTAGAAGAGTAACCCGATCGGTTGCTGCTGCTGCTGCTGCTGCTGCTATAGTCGCTTCTTCTTCCTCCTCCCCCGCCCGCCTTGAGGTCGGACACCTTCCTCTCCAGCCTTCTGAGGCGAGCCTTAGCTCTCTATTTAGTGGGAGAGGGGGGGGTGAAGGGGAAGTAAAACGCGGTGACATTTCGATTATTTCACATGTGTTTATCCTCCGGCGGGTGGGTAAAAATGAAGCCAGAGCTCATCACACTTCCACGTATGTGTCGTGTTTCATGACGATCACGATAACACTAGCACCACCACCCCCAAGACCACCAACACCACCTACACCGCAACAACCACAACCACAATGACAACGACAGCACCTACAACCACCAACATCACAACTACCACAACCACCACCAACACCACCACCGGGATCCTCGGCACAAATCCGAAAACAGTAAAAAATAAAATAAAACAAACGAAGAAGGGCGGCTGACACCTTTGCTTGCCTTAACGTGTCCCTACATCTCCTCGTAGCGCGCCATCACCACCAACACCAACACAAACACTAACACCACCACAACCACCACCACTACCACCATCAACACCAGCAGGATCCTACGGTAGGCGCAACGTCGAAAGCACAAAAAAAAGACAAAAATATATATATATATAAAAAAGGACAAAAAAAGACTAGAAAAAAAAGAGCGGCCAACGCGTTTGCTTGCCTTAACGTGTCCCTGCATCTCCTCGTAGCGCGCCACCGCCACCAACACCACCAACACCAACACCACCACCACCTCCACCAACAGCAACACCACCAACAACACCAACAGGATCCTACCGTAGGCGCAGCTTCGAAAGCACAAAACAAAAAGACAAAAAAGAAAAAAAAAAACAGACAAAAAACAGACAAGAAAAAAAAAGAGCGGTCAACGCGTTTACTTGCCTTGACGTGCCCCTGCATCTCCTCATAGCGCGCCTTGACCCCTGCGGCCCGCTCGACAACCGCCATCTGGCGGTCCAACTCCTCTATGTCGGTAACGCGCTTGGCTCCCGCCTTCATGGCAACGACCTCCTTTTCCGAAGTGATCCTGCGTAGTTAAAAAGGGGAGAAATACAAAACACAAAATACATACTTACGAAGTACAGGCATTCACTGTTTTACTGCGTGTTTTTACTACGTACGTTTACGAAAAAACCAATTGTAGCCAAAGGGCGAGGAACAAGGACAAAAATTAATGGCAATATCCCTTTTACCGCGTTCTTTTACTAGGGTGTTTGCGATTTCCAAACTCTGTTGTGCTGGAGAAAATGTAAAAACAGTATTGAAACCGACGAATGTCATAACCCAAGGCCAACCAATCCCACGAAAAAAATAGGTTGGAAAATAAAAAAATGGTAAGAAAACGTATTTCCAACCTAATTTTTCGCTGATTTTTCGTGGGTTGGGTTGCTCTTGGATTGTGACGTTCGGCGGTTTCAATACTAATACTATACGTTTTCCTACCCAACTCCCACCCAACCAAAGTTGGTAGTTCGCAATCACCGTACTTATACGTACTCCCGCCTTCATGGCCGCGACCTCCTTTTCCGAAGTGATCCTGTGCAATTATTAGCATTTTCCAAATATCAAAGGGGAGAGAGGTACAAAGGGGAGAGGGACAAAACAATGAAAAAAAAAAAGGTATTACTCTACACCTTTTACCACTTTTTTTTTTTGCGCATATGCGCTTGGATTCCGCCTTCATGGTCACGACCTCCTTTTCCGAAGATCCTGCGCAGTTAACAATAGCTTCCAGAAACATTAGTTAAAGAAACAATATAATAAAAAAACAATTTACTGTAGTTTCCAAATATCAAAGGGGGGGGGACAAAACAACGAAAAAAATGTGCCTGGTAGGCATTAATCTAACCCTGTCACAGCGTGTTTTTGCTACGACGTACGTTTACGAAAAAAACTTGTAGATACTTGGCTCCCGCCTTCATAGCCACGACCTCCTGTTCTGAAATAATTCTGCTCAATTAGTTTCCAAATATCGAAGGGGGGCGGGACACGCTGGTAGAGTTGGTATTAGCGTTGGTGTTGGCTTAGGTGTTGATGGGGGTGTTGGTGATGGCGTTTATGCTTGTGTTGGTGTATTGCTGGTGATGGTGTAATCCTGGTGTTGGTATTGGTTTCGGTATTGGTGTTGGCGTTGGTGAAAATGTTGGTATTGGTTTAGGTGTTGGTAGGGGTGTTAGTAATGGCGTTGGTGTTGGTGTTGGTGTGGGTGGTGGTGGTGGTGTGAT
The DNA here is from genome assembly GCA_036873875.1 of Laminaria ephemera. Taxonomy (NCBI): domain Eukaryota; class Phaeophyceae; order Laminariales; family Laminariaceae; genus Laminaria; species Laminaria ephemera. The sequence continues at coordinate 6,059 of JAYJMJ010283379.1, forward strand.
GCTGGTATTGGTATTGTTGGTGTTAGCGTTGAGGTTAGTATTTGTTTAGGTGTTGGTGGGGATGTTGGTGACGGTGCTTATGCTTGCGTTGGTGTAGTGGTGGTGATAATGTAGTGCTAGCGTTGGTATTGGTTTCGGTGCTGTTGTAGGAGTAGGAATTGGTTTAGGTGTTGGTGTGGCTGGTGGTGGTGGCGCAATTTCTGGTGTTGGCAGTGTTGGTGTTAGCGTTGGTGTTGGTATTGGTTTAGGTGATAGTGGGGATATTGGTGATGGCCTTCGTGCTGGAGTTGGTGTGGTGGTGGTGATGGAGTAATGCTGGTGTTGATATTGGCTTCGGTGGTGTTGGTATATATATTAGTATTGGTTTAGGTGTTTGTGGGAGGTGTTAACGATGGCGTTGGCGTTGGCATTGATATAGGTATTGGTGGGGGTGGGGGTGATGCCGTTTATGCTGGTATTGATGTAGTAGTGGTGATGGTGTAGTGGTGTTGGCATTGGTTTCGGTGTTGGTGTTGGTGTAGGTGTTGGTATTGGTTTCGGTGTTGGTGTTGGTGTAGGTGTTGGTATTGGTTTAGGTGTTGGTGGCGGTGATTGTGATGCCGTTGGTGTTGGTGTGGGTGGTGATTGTGGTGGTGTAGCATTGGGAGTTGGTAGTGCTGGTGTTAGCGTTGGTATTGGTATTGGTTTGAGTGTTGGTGGGGGTGGGGGTGATGGCGTTTACGCTTGTATTGATGTAGTGGTGGTGATGGTGTATAACTGGTGTTGGTATTGGTGTTGGTGTTGGTGTTGTTGGTATTGGTGTTGGTGTAAATGTCGGTGTTGGTTTAGGTGTTGGTGGGGGCGCTGGCATTGATTTCGGTGCTGGTGAGGGTGTCGGTGTTGGTATTGGTGTAGGTGTTGTTGGTAGGGGTGTTCGCGATGGCGTTGGTACTGATTTAGTTATGGGTGATGGCAATGGTGAAGTCCTGGTGGTGATATTGGTTTAGGTGTTGGTAGGGGTGTTGGCGATAGCATTGGAGTTGGCGTTGGCGTACTGTTGGTGATGGTGGTGGTATAGTGCTGTATAGTGCTGGTAGCTTTGGTGTTAGCGTTGGGGGTGGTGTTAGTGTCGGTGTTCGTAGTGTCGGTGGCGGCTGTTCCTAGACGAAGAACCAAAAAGCGCAAAAATATCACGCAATGCACATGGCACGATCAATAAACAGAAAACGCTGTCACCTTTCCACGTTGAGCTTCCGGCTCCTTTTCTGCAGCTGATCCAACAACAGGCGGGTGTTCTCCATCTTACGGTTCATCAGCACAAAAACATGCGTACCGCACATAGAAGGGAAGGCAGAGGAGGAGGTCGTGCAACAGCGCGACACACGCGTGTCAAGCACAGAAATTGAAAGCAGAGGAGGAGGCCGGGGGGAGGGGGCGGGGGGCGGGGCAGCAAGAATCGCTGAGGTTGTGTCCTTCACAAAAAATCAGCCGGAAAAATAACGCCTACGTACACAAAAACGAATGCCAACAAACGGCTCCATAAAAACGGGTGCCAAGAAAATGCCCTCACACCATTCAGCGCACGAAAAACGCCTCCACGAAACTCGGCGTACAAACAAAATGCCTTACGAGTAACCAAATTAGCGCAAAAATAGAGCGCGTCCTCAAAATTCAGCGCATAAAAGAAAACGTCGTTTGCAACAAAATTCAGCACAAAAAGATGGGGCCTACACAAAAATCAGCGCAAAAAACAAAACGCCCCCAGAAAAATTAGAGGAGCGGTCGTAATTAACGAACGAGAGAATGAATGAACGAATTAACGACACATCGTGCACGCAGGTTGGGCTGATCCGGTACTAAAAGGAAAGACAACGAAAAACACAAAACAATACAAGGAAACAGCCAAAGAACAGGACAAAAAAAGGACAAAGACAAGGACAAAATAAAAACACAACAAGACAAAGAAAAATACAAGGAAAGACAAAGTAAAACACAAAAGAAAAGGACGAGGAAAAAGACAAAGTCAAAAACAAAGAAACTACAAAGCAAAGGACCAAGAAAAAGTCAAAACAAAACTTCACCTCGGCCTTCATTTCGTCGAGATTGCTGCTGGACATGAGGTCTTCGAACTCCACTGACGTGTCCGACGAAAAACCGTCCACCTATAATGTGAGAGCATTACCGTCATCATCATTATCATCATCATCCTCCTCATCCTCCTCCTCCTCCTCCTCCTCATCATCATCATCATCATCACTATCATCGTCACCGTCATCATCATCATTATCAATATCATCACCATCACCATCACCACCACCACTACCACCACCACCACCACCACCATCACCATCACCGCCACCATCATCACCACCACCACCACCACAACCATCACCACCATCATCGTCATCATCATCAACGTGAATGGCCGAGGTAAAGAAAGCGACGGCGGCGGCCAGTAGTGTTTACGACAGGACTCAAGGTTAGGGTCAGTCAGAAACACTGCTGTGGCTAAAAATTGCTCCCCATATCGAAGCATGCATCCGCCGACCCTCACCCTGTCTTCCAAAAAGTCGACGACGTCGTTCAGCACCCCGCCGCCGCCGCCCGCCGCCGCTATTCCCCCGAACAGGTCCCGGAAGATGTCGCTGAAGCTATCATCTAAAACAAACAAATATAAAACGGATAAGACAACGGGAAAACAACGGGGGAAACAAAAAAAAAAACGAAAAACGAAAAACGAAAACGTGCAGCGAAAGGAGGTGAAAAGCAGAATAACTGTGTCAGGGGGGAAAACATGTCGCCAAAGCTATCATCTAACAACGTAAAAAACGAACGAAAACACGGTGAAAACGAGCGCAATCAAGAAATGTGCAAGACGTCGCCGAAGCTATAATCTAAAACAAGCATACGTGAAAACAACAACGAAAAAAAACGAAAAACACAAAAAACATACAAAAAATATGAAAGAACAAAACAAGATGAACGCGAGGACAGTGTCAGGGGGAAGGTGTCGCCGAAGATATTCTATCATCTAAAAAACAAACAAAAAACGATAAAAACAACAACGCAAAAACAAAAAAAGGAGAAAAAAACGAAGAGCGAAACAGCGAAACTAGGACAGCAAGAAAAGTGTAGGGGGGGGGACGATGACGAACCTACCATCTACAAATAATAAACAGCTACTGCCTGTACTTCGTGTTGTCTGAAAAACAAACAAAAAAACGAAAAAACGAAAAACACAAAAAAAAAAAGAAACGAAAAAAAATAACGCACGAAACAACGAAAGGAGATGAAAACGAGGACAACAAGAAATGTGTCAGGGAGGGGATGCTGTCGCCGAAGCCATCATCTAAAAAAACTAACATAAAACGAAAAAAAATCGAACAAAACAACACGAAAGGAACGAAAAAAAAAACAAAACAACGAACGGAGGTGAGAACGAGGACAGCAAGAAATGCGTCAAGGGTCAAGATGGCGCCGAAGACGTCATCAAACAAAAAAAAACGAAAACTCGAACAAGCAAAAAAAAACGCAAGGCCGTCAAAACAAGGACAGCAACACATGCGTTCGTGGCGGGAGAGGTCGCCGAAGCTATCGACCAACAAAAACACGAAAACGAAAACGAAAATACGAAAGACAGTGAAAACGAGGACAGCAAGAACTTTGTCAGGGGGGAAGATGTCGCCGAAGAAGCTACCATCTAAAAAACGAACAAATTCACCTGTACAAGCAATGATGATGTAAACCGTGATACACGGACAGGCAGACAAAACCACGAACCCGATAATAGCGATGATAAATAACATCACCGACAACATAAAAAGATAAATAACTCGTTTCATCTTTTTTTTCGCGTACCCCCGGATTAACAAAAGAAACAAACCAAAAAAAAAAAAAAATGGTGCACGCTCGTCCGCTTCTACAGACGTTGATTTGGCAGAAATCGATGAAAGCCTGTACGCACCCCGATATATATGAAGAGGATTTTTTTAGTTAAGAAGCAAAATAACGGGCTCATTCTTGTCGTGTATGTAGTTTGTGTGCGATTTCTCCTTTTTTTTTTAATGTATTACAAGCTTGTTTCGTTTTTGCGTTTGTATTGATAACTTTTGGTTGTGTTTTCTGTTCTGTCCTTTTTTTTGTTAAACTTCCGTTTAGAGAGTTTGAGCTGCCTCAATTGTGATCGCGAACTGTCGCAAAATCAGTTAAAGGCTCGCACGTACCCCGCCACACTTGGTATATGAAGAGACGTTTTTCTAAAGTAGAAGAACGGCCTTAGTTTAGCGTGTAGTTTGTGTGCGGTACTCTCCTTTTTAAGTATTACCTGGTAGAAGCTCGTTTTGTTTATGCGTTGGATTGATAATTTTTAGTTGTGATTTCTGTTCTGTTCTATTTTTTTTTTGTTAAGCTTCCGTTCAGAAAGTTTGAGCTGTCTCTATTGTGATCGCGAACTGTCGCAAAATCAGCTAAAGGGTGTACGCACCTCGCTATATATGAAGAGGCTTATTTTCTTAAGAAGAAGAATAACGGGCTCACTATGATCGTGTAGTGTAGTTTGCGTGCGATATTTTCCTTTTTTTATGTATTAGAAGCTTGTTTTGTTTTTTAACTGCATTAATATTTTTTTGTTGTGTTTTCTAATCTGTTATTTTTTTGCCAACAAAATCCGTTTCAGAAAGTTTGGGTTGTCTCTATTGGATCGCGAACTCTGTCGCAAAACCAGTTAAAAGCCTGTACGCACTCCGCTATACAAGAAGAGGCGCTTTTTTCTAAAGGAGAGCAAGAGCGGTCTTGTTTTAGCGTGTAGTTTGTGTGCGGTACTCTCCATTTTTATGTATCAGGAGATTGTTTTGTTTCGCGTTGAAATGTTAAATTTTTTGTTTATTTTCTGTTATGTTTGTTTTCTTTGTTTAGCTTGCTTCCGTTCAGAAAGTTTGAGCTGTCTCTATTGTGATCGCGAACTAACACAGACCAGGGAATATGAGTTAACACGAGAACGTATTATGAGAACAACAACAACGACGACGACGACGACGACGACGACAACACCGACTCTAACGCCAACACCACCACCACCAATAACAATGACGACGACAACAACAATAGCCGGTCGAATGAATGAAACATAAACAGCAACAACAACCACAACAATCACACCACCAACAACAACACCTACCCCCAACACCAACACCAACCACATCAATACTAACACCACCACCACCACCACGACCAACACTAGCACCAACACCAACAATACCCCCACCACCACCACCACCACCACCACCACCACCACCGCCTCCACCACCAACACTACCACCAACACCACCCCCACCACCACCACCACCACTGCAAACACCAGAGTGCGGGCCAACTTCGCTTCCGAAACGGTTGACCAATCAGCATCGTCCCGTAA
>JAYJMJ010283435.1:0-11444 GCA_036873875.1 Laminaria ephemera
CTGTTTTACGATCGATGCCGTAATAACCTGCTTGATTACAAAGAATCTCGATAACAGGTTCCCATACATTGAAATTAAACTCTTGTGGTACTAAGCCAAGGCATTCCTGAGCCTTTTCGCGATCTGTTTCAAGGTTATGACCAAACACCTCAATATCACCTGAGCTTTTATTCACTAAAGAGCAAATAATACCGATGGCGGTCGATTTACCTGCGCCATTTGCACCAAGCAATGCAAAAAAATCTCCCTGTTCAACTTCGAGGTCGATACCTTTAAGGGCTTGGAACTTGCCTTCATAGGTTTTCTTTAGATTAGTAATTTTGAGTGCTTTTTTCATGGCTGTAGTTTGTGTTATGTTCACTTGGAATTCAATTGAATAGTATTTTTAGATGGGAAAAAGTAGTGACTGGTTTGTTTATATTTTACGGTGCGCCGATGAAACCTTATATACGGGTATCACTACTGATGTAGAACGTCGATTAGTTGAACACAATGCGAAAAATTCGATCACTAAATATACACGTGTGCGTCAACCTGTAGAAATGGTGTACAAGGAGAGGGTTGATACTCGCTCTAGTGCGGGTAAACGTGAAGTATTCATCAAATCATTAACTAGAATTCAAAAAATAGCTTTGATTGATGAACAATTTATAGAGAGAGAAAATAATGAGAAATAACACCGTATTATTCATTCTACTGAGCTTATGTAGTCTGTCATTACCGCTACAAGCCAAAAATATAGGTGGTTGCTTTCAAGCAACAGAGAATTGTGAAGCATTTCAATCTTTTCGTAAACAAACCAATCCAGGAAACATTCGTTTAGATGAAAGCACGCAATACAAAGTGTTAGAAAGTAGTAAAAAGATGAAAGCGTACCGGATTGAAATCGAAGGTATCGATAAATCAGCACGTTGGGTAACACGAAGTTGTGGTGATTTGTTAGAAAGCTGTACCATAAACAAAGAGCAAATCAGCAATAAAAAATACAAGAAGAAAAATACAGGCTCGCAACAATATTTATTGGCACTAACATGGCAACCTGCTTTTTGCGAAGGGCGTCCTAAAAAGAAAGAATGTCGAAGCCAAACCACCAACCGATACGATGCTAAGCATTGGTCTTTGCATGGCCTATGGCCACAACCACGAAATAACACATACTGTGGTGTAGGGGATGTCGATAAAGGTATCGATAGAAACAGCAAGTGGCATTTGTTAGAGCCAGTAAAACTTAGCGCGAAAACCGCTAAAGCATTAGCATTCACGATGCCAGGAATGGCTTCCAACTTACACAGGCATGAATGGATAAAACACGGGACCTGTTATGGATCAGATGCTGAAGAATATTATGCAGATTCAATTTACTTAACAGAGCAGATCAACAATTCATCAGTAGGTGCCTTGTTTAGCCGAAATATTGGAAAGAAAGTCAGCTTAAAGGAAGTGCGAAAACGTTTTGATCAAGCTTTCGGAAAAGGCACTGGTAAAAAGGTGAATCTTCGCTGTGATCGAAAAGGACTGATTAACGAGTTATGGATAAATCTTAGTGGCGATATTACAGACAAAACGCCAATGTCGGAATTATTGGAAAATGCAGTAGATGCGGGCTCTAGTTGTAAAGTGGGAAAAGTTGATAGAGCGAATAGATAAAGAATAGAAATATAGAAACTATTTGCTTCTGCATACTTTAAAAGAAGATAGGTTGATTTAGATTTTATTGAAAGAGTGGTGCTATTTTTATGCTATTAAGCAAAAAAATAGCACCCTGTATTTATCGCTTTAAATAAAGAGTTAAAGCGATAATTTGTACTAAAATTAATTAGTCTAGCTTAGTCCTAATCTGCAAAAATGTATCTTCATTGCGGAACATAAATAACATTAGGCATGCAGCCAGCATTGGCCATGCTGCAAAGAATAATAAATTCGCACCTTGAAATGGTGCAAAATAATTACCGAAAGCAGAGAAGGTCGATGCTCCATGAAACAGTAGTACTGCACCATAGGTAAATGTTTTCTTAAAACCAATTAAAAATAATACTAATACTATAAGTTCAATAGCACCCATTGTATAAATCATTGCATTTCCAAAACCTGAAAGTGCATAGAATTTCTCAAGAATCTTAGCGCTATGCGCTGGATTGATAAATTTATCAATCGTCCACATAAAGATGACTAAAAAAACACTTACTCGAAGAAAAAACATTGAATATATAAATCTTTTATCGTTTTCCACTTTTATAATTTCCTTATTGTTAATAGATGAATTTAAGTGAATTAACCGTCTAATCATTTAATCGATCTAGCCCAGAAGAATTAATTCCTGAACCAATACGAGCCCAAATCTTAATTGGATACAAAAAAGTGAGGAGAATTAAAAATGTAATATTAGTTTAGATAAACAAGTTTCTTTGGCTAGAAAATGCATCTCTGTAGAAAGTGGATTATGTGAAGTAATCTTGATTTATTAATCTCTGAGAAAACACCAAAAAGGTGGGGGGTGTCATTTTTTAATTCACTTTAACGATTATAAAGAAAACTTGTGCCTTAGTAAGAGTGGGGGCGCAACTTCCTCTTCAGCACTAGTCATTCAATAACTTTAGAGCTAACCCCTTAGCCTTAACCGCAGATTGTTTATCATTTCGAATGTGTGCGCCCACTATGGCTCCATCAAGAAGCAAGATGAGAGAATCAGCGATTGATTCGCTTTCTTCTTTGGTCTTATTCGTTTTCATTAAATAGTCATTCATCATCTGCTTTAAACTCGCTTTATGGTACGCCGAATATTGGTGAATTTGTGAATCGTCATGAGCGTATTCGGCTCCTGCATTGATAAAGTTACAGCCAAAGAAGTTTGAACTGTTGAACCATTCATTAAAAATGTCAAAAACGATCAGTACCGATTCTTCTTCGAGTACGGCATTGTTGAAATGCTCTGTAACCAATTCTATTAGTTGATTATGACGTTGTTCTAATACCGCGACGATTAACATTTCTTTGCTTCCGAAGTGTTTATATAAAGTCGCCTTGGAGACACCAGATTCTTTAAGGATGCGATCGATTCCTGTCGCATGAAAACCAAATTCATTGAACAAATTAAAAGCGGTATCGATGAGTAATTGTCGTCGTGGCAGTGTGTTCATAATTGCAATTCTAATGTTATTTAAACGAGAGTATAAAATATAGCTGTTGACATAGACAGGTCTGTTCACTATATTCTTTGGAAATAGGTAGACAGATCTGTCTACTAAAGGGTGTTTTACTTAATTTTTAGTTTTTTGTATTGGCAACGATAAAGAACAGATTTCTTGAGATTATTTAAGATCTAACAAGTTATAAAAGATAGGAATAATTTATGTGCGCAGCAGCTAACGCAGAACAAACAGATACGCTTACTCAAGGTTTACACCATTTAGGTCTTACAGTACCTGATGTGGAAGAGGCTTCGAGTTTTTTTGTAGATACTTTAGGATATTCTCGACTGGGTAAAAATGAAGACTATCCCGCAATTTTTGTATCTGACGGTACCAATATGCTGACTCTATGGCAGACTGAAAACAAAGATAAGCAGCGTGATTTTGATCATAAAAACCATGTGGGCTTACATCACTTTTGTATCAAAATTAAAAGTACTGAAGCTTTTACTGATTTACACGGGAAGCTTTTAGCAGATGAAAAAGTAAAAATAGAGTTTGGACCTGAAGCTTTTGGAGACTCTACCTTGCAACACATTATGTGCGAAATACTGGGTGGAATACGCATAGAGTTTATTGCCGAGTCGTAATAAATTGATGATGTTGATGAAATCCGATGAATAATAAAAAAGAAAACGTTGAAAGTAATTACCATTCTGGCGAGGTAGAGATCCAAACACGAGCGGGTGTGGCAGAACAAGCTAGCCAACTCGGCAAGATGATGGTTAAAGATTATATGACGGAACAACACCGTTTATTTTACGCGCATCTGCCAATGGTATTTATCGGTGCTGCAGATAAGCAAAATGATGTTTGGGCGAGTGTTTTGTTTGGTGATTTAGGGTTTATGTCTACACCTGATGAATCACATTTAGTTATCAATCAACAAGTGAACTCTTTAGAGCCATTAGCGAATCAGCTTAATGTGGGTGATGATATTGGTGTATTAGGTCTGGAGCTTGAAACACGACGACGTAATCGTGCCAGCATGATATTAGCTGAAAACACTGAAGAGCAATTGATATTAAAGGTAAAACAATCTTACGGTAATTGCCCAAAATATATTCAACGCAGAGAACGTATAAAGGTTGAGCATTCACAAGTTCCAGCAAGCATTGAGTTTGATGAAGTTAACGAAGAGTTGAAAACGTTTATTACTAATGCTGATAACTTTATTATTGCTAGCCAATATCTTGACGACGATACTGAAAATAAAAACGGTGTAGATGTTTCGCACCGTGGCGGTATGCCCGGTTTCATTCGGTTTAATGATGCAGGTGAAATGCTAGTACCAGATTATGTAGGTAATAATTTCTATAATACTTTGGGAAATATTAGTAAGAATCCAAAAGTAGGATTGTTATTTATCGATTATGAAAAGAGCAATCTAATTATGTTAACAGGAGAAGCCGAAATTGTTTGGGCGGAAGATGAGGTTTTACCTTTTACAAAAGTAGAGCGAATGATCAAGTTTCGTTTAAAGCGAGGTGTACAGCTAAATAATTCTGTGCCATTTCGTTGGTCTTTAGAAGAGTACTCGCCTTTCTCAGAAGTGTATGAGGAATCTGAAACCTCAGTCAGTTAACTTGTGCCATCATAGTGGAGTACAAGCTTACTGATGATTACTCAAACATCGCATTCATACGTGTTTGCATTTCCTCAAAGCTAAGGTCTTCTTTGTGCGTCATAAGCGTCCAAATATGGCCGAAAGGGTCAGTAAGCGATCCCATTCGATCGCCATAAAACTGGTCTTCAACTTCCTTTTTAACACTTGCACCAGCGGCGAGTGCTTGAGCAAAAGATGCATCAACGTCTTTCACATAAATACATAAATTTACGGGTGAACCATTCAATGCTAAAGGACTTAAATTCCCCCAATCTTCAGACTCCTCAGAAATCATAATTTTAGAATCACCAATCTGAATTTCTGCATGGGCAATACCACCATCAGGCATCACTAAACGACCGATTTCAGTCGCGTCAAAAGCTGTTTGATAAAACTCGATAGCCTCGCTAGCATTGCGCGCTGTGAGATAGGGCGTGATTGTGTGGTATCCGGAAGGGATAGGATTAACAGCCATGACGTCTCCTTTTGTGTGAATAGAGACCTTAAGTATAGGAAACTGTTTGAGGGATGTCTAAAAAGACACCCCCCCACTTTTATGTATTTTACAATGTACTGATTACTTTCGTTATTAAAACCTTCATTCTCAATTTATGGTTCAATTACCAGCATACAGCGGATTATCATAATTCAGTGAAAGAGGTCTTGTGTACTCTGTTTTACCGTCATAAATACTTAAGTCACCAGTAAACAAGGCATCGTTTCTTGTACACATAATATTGTAGGAAGCACCCTCTGGAAGGTTGAGATAATCATCGATTTCAGCAGGAGGTATTTCAAAATCATCCTCGTAAACGGCGACGGGTACAAAATCAACTTCAACCGTATTCTCGCAATAGGTTGATGCATAAGGTCTGTATCTACCAAAATATAAATAACCTTCTATTTCGGTCGTGAAATCGCTTGTGCCGAAACAGTCATTATTATCATATTCATCGATATAAATCGTATAGTCTGTATCTGTAATATAAATCGTTTCTAAGGTGGATAGGTCTGTACTGCGATTATAGGTACAAGCTGATTGCCAATCTCCATCGAATTCAGAATAACGTTCCTTATGATGAGATCCACCCCCGCCACTGCCGCAAGCACTTAAAGCAAAGCTGATAAGAGGAATACTAAGAAATTTCAAGGTTCTTGGTAATGTCGATAGCATAATAAACTCCGTCAATGATATTTAATCGATACGGAAGATCAGACATTCATAGTAATCAAAGTTCTTAAAGTGACTAGGTATTACCAATCTTTACATAAATATACATAACTAGATTTTCAGCTTTTACAATAATATTAAGGGTTTGAAAGATAAAAGTGATTAAAAGTAGGGGGGGGTCATTTTTTAATAGATTAAGGTGTCCTATCTAGTAAATATTACTCGGCTCCAAGTTATTGCTGATACTCGATAGCTTCGATTGCATTACTCCGATTGAGATTTACGTTTTGTGACTTCATTTCATTGGTTTAATATGGCGATATATTTTTACTATTAATATGTTCGTTATAATTCATTTTACTAAACGATAGATAATAAATACTATTTAAATCATCAAAACACTTTTGGAGATTATCATGCTAAAAACAACAACCTTTGCCATCGCTCACTTTGCAATAGCATTTTTAATTACTTACCTAATTACAGGTAGTGCTGTCATTGGTGGAGCGGTCGCCGTCATTGAGCCTGTGGTAAATAAAGTCGTGTTCTATTTTCATAAGAAGCTAAGGAATAAATACGACATTGCTGGAATGTTTTCAGTATTGACGACGGTTTACAGCGAGCGGGTTTAAGTACTTTATATTCATTAACGGTTCTGCATTAGTGAAGTCATCGTCAGGCTTTACTGCTCATCTAGTCTAGTAGCTACAAACAAAGTGAAGCTGACTCCTAAGAAAGGTGAAACCACATCAATATCACCAAAAAGGTGGGGGGTGTCATTTTTATTCAAGGAGAACAAGATATTGATCACTTGATCTCTAGTTATTAAATGATATGATATATCATACTTAAATGATATCTGAGAATTTTATGATCCATTCAAAGCCAATCAATAATATAGAAAAAATATGTCAGCAAAAGGGAATTTCTCTGACGCAGAAACGTCATAATATTTTTGACGTTTTGTTATCTTCTGTGACTCCTCTTTCTGCATACGACATAACCGATATCTATAAAAACACCTTTGGCGCAGCAATGCCGACCATGTCGATATACCGTATTTTAGAATTCCTAACTAATTCAGGCTTAGTGCATAAGCTAGAGTCAACTAACCAATACATTGCTTGCAGTCACTTACAATGTGACCACGAACATAGCAATGCTCAGTTTTTAATTTGCAATACCTGCTCAGGAGTAGAAGAGGTCGCTTTAACTCAAGAGTTGCATCAACAAATAGAAGTGGGTGCTGAGCAAAAAGGCTTCAAATTAGAAGCAATGCAATTTGAATTACACGGCACGTGTAAAACGTGCCTTAAAACACAATCACATTAACCACTTAAGACCTTAACCCTTTAATATTATGAAAAAAATTACTATGAAAAAGCTCAGCCTAGCCCTATTGTCACTCGCGATTACATCAGCAATCTATGCAAAAGATGAAAAAGTTCAACACGATGCTCATGAGCATGGCGTGGCTGAACTAAACATCGTTTGGGAAAAAGAAAATTTGAATATTGAGCTGCTAAGTCCAGCTTTTAATATTACTGGTTTTGAATACCAGCCCGCAAATCACGAACAAGAAGAAGCTATTGAGAAGATTGAAAAAATATTAAATGCGCCAAATGAGTTATTTTCTTTTACAGGTGCATCTTGTAAGGCAGTAAAGACTGATATCGAAAGCCCTTTTGAAGATCATGATGAACATGAAGAAAAAGGACATGATGAACACGCTAAACATGATGATCACGAAGAAAAAGAACATGATGAACACGATAAGCATGACGATCATGAAGAAAAAGAACATGATGAACACGCTAAGCATGATGATCACAAAGAAAAGGATCATGACGATCACGATGAAAAAGGCCATGAAGAACATGCAAAGCATGACGATAAAGATGATCATGATGAGCACGACGATCACAAAGATCACGACGATCATAAAGAATCAACGCATTCAGAATATGAAATCAGCTACGAGTTTTCATGTACTAATAACAAAGCAGAATTAACGATAGCAGCAGCTAATGTCTTCAAGCATTTTCCAAATATGGAAAAAGTCAAAGTGCAATGGTTATCTGGAACACAACAAAGTTCGTCTGTCCTAACTAAGAAAAGCAGTACTATTACCCTAAAATAGTTAAATGAAAGTGATTGATAAACGACTGTAATATGGCAAAAAGCAACTTAGTTGAACTCAAAAATGTTGGCTTTTTTTGGCCCGACCAAAAAGAGCCAACATTAAATATTGATTATCTTTCAATCGCAAAAGGCGAACACGTTTTTATTAGCGGTGATAGTGGCAGTGGCAAAACGACATTGCTCAACTTGTTGTGTGGTATTCATCAGGCCAAAACAGGATCGATCGAAATACTCGGTCAGGATTTGAATCAGCTTTCAAATCAACAACGGGATAGTTTTCGTGGCGATCATCTGGGTGTGATTTTTCAGCAGTTTAATTTACTGCCTTTTTTATCGGTTAAAGAAAATATTCAGTTACCTTTAGGCTTTTCAAAAAAGCGTATGACTAAAAGTGTCAATACTGAGGATGAAATTCCGCGTTTATTGGAAGCTTTAGATTTACCACTTTCTTTAATCGATAAAAAAGTCACACAGCTCAGTGTAGGTCAGCAACAACGTGTTGCTACTTGCCGTGCGTTGCTCGGCGCACCTGAGTTAATTATTGCCGATGAACCCACGTCCGCCTTAGATAGAAAAAATAGCGATAATTTTTTACAGCTATTGTTTAAAGAAGCCGATGCGCACGACAGCACGATTATCTTTGTCAGCCATGACGAACATACGGCAAAACACTTTTCACGCGTGGTTGAGTTAACTGAAATCAATCATGTGCCGTCAACTTCGACAGCAACATCGCTAACAACTCAGTCAACGACGTCGGTTGACCAAGCATGAAAACACTCTTCGCCTTAACGTGGAAAAGTGCTTGGGCGCGTAAAACAAGCCTATCTTTGGCCGTCTTATCTATCGCGGTAAGCTTAACGCTGTTGCTCGGTGTTGATATCGTGCGAAAACAAGCCAAAAGCAGTTTTTTAAATACCATATCCCAAACGGATTTAATTGTCGGGGCGCGTTCTGGGCCAATGAATTTATTGTTGTATAGCGTGTTTCGAATTGGCAATGCGACCAACAATATATCGTATGATTCCTATGAAAAAATCAGCGCAGACCCAAAGGTAAAATGGACAATACCTCTATCTCTTGGTGATTCGCATAAAGGTTTTAGGGTCTTAGGTACTAATCAAGACTATTTCAAATACTTTCGCTATGCCGATAAACGTTCTTTAGCTTTTAGCCAAGGAGAAACTTTTAATGATTTATACGATGCCGTCATAGGAAGAGAAGTCGCGAAAAAATTGGGTTATAAAATTGGTGATTCGATCACGCTTTCTCATGGGACTATTTCAACCGACTTTGCCGCACATGATGATAAACCCTTTATAATATCGGGCATTTTGGCTGCTACAGGTACACCTGTCGATCGAAGCGTGCATGTTTCTCTTGAAGCTATCGAAGCCATACATATTGATTGGAGGGCAGGATCACGTTCCGCATTAAAGATTGATGCTGAGAAGGCGAGACGTTTTGGTTTAACGCCAAAAACAGTGACGGCATTTATGTTGGGTTTAAATAAACGAACTCAGACTTTTGTTGTCCAAAGAAAAATAAACGAATACACACAAGAACCTTTGTTAGCGATTATACCGGGCAGTACCTTAACGGATTTATGGAGAACTTTAGGTCAGTTTGAAAAGATTCTACTCGGCGTTTCATTACTCGTATTGTTGTCGGGTTTACTCAGCATGTTGATAATGTTGTTATCCACTTTAAACGAGCGTCGCCGCGAAATGGCGATACTCAGAGCAGTCGGCGCACATGCTTATCAAGTAATTTTGTTATTCATCGTGGAAACATTTTTGATATTAGTCGCTGGCACCGTGCTTGCTTTAGGCCTCTTGTATAGCTTACTGTATATACTGAAACCGATATTGCTAGATCAATACGGCTTCTCAATAAATATCGCGTGGTTAGACCACGAGCAAATCGTTATTATTTTATTTATCTACATAATTGGCATATTATTCAGCTTGGTTCCTGGAATCATTGCTTATAAAAACTCCTTACAAGATGGATTAACACTCAAATTCTAATGAAAACACTACTTCAATTTCCATTACTTATCATATTTGCTTTACTTTGTAGCGCTTGTGACAGTTCTAACAGTTCTGTTTACAACGATGAGTTTGGTAATGATGTGCTAAGTGAAGACGAGCAAACCGCAGATAAGCCAAACGCAGAGCTAATCGGTAAATCAGTTGATGAATACCAAAAAATTGTAAGCGATGAAAATAATTCATCGAATGAAGCCGAAGCAACTAAGCCTGAAGAAGGGGATGTTGTTCCCTTAGACTCACCAGAAGTTGAAACAGGCTTTTTACCTTTAAGGTGGGAAGGTTTAATTGCACCAGGTTATGATGCAGATTCTATTTTAAAAAAATACGAGCCTATTGTTAATACACTGGCAGAGGGCAGTGAAGAGGCCAATAAACTCTATGAGGAAATGCAAGCTGAATATAATAAGGCGCCGCCTAATGAAAATTTAGCCAATAAAAAAGTATCCATACCTGGATTTATCGCACCTCTTGAACAAAAGGATGGAATCATTTCTGAATTCTTATTAGTTCCATACTTCGGTGCTTGTATTCACTCACCCGCACCACCTGCGAACCAAACAGTCCACGTAAAAGTAGCGAGTAAATACGGTATTAGCGTAGACGATGCTTATGATCCTATTTGGGTATCAGGCGAGTTGTTAATCGACAAAACAACGACTGATATTGGAAGTGCAGGTTATAAAGTCGAAGAAGCTATGATACAAAAATACGATGTAGAGAATTGAGCTACTTATAGACGCTCTGTTTATAATTGAAAACTGCCAGCCCAAGCTAAACGAAAATAATAATATTAATGTTTAAAGCTGACTCGTAAGGAAGGTCAATCAACCCTCATCAATATCACTTAAAAGTAGGGGGGGTGTCATTGTAATTACTGAATTTAAGAAAAAATGGTTGAAGCTGTACGCAGTATTTGAAGCGCCTTGCTCATCGGAAAAATGCGAGCGCGAGCGAATAGTTTTTCCGATGCAGCAACTTATGTTGTATATATTTACTATGCTAATTTATACAAAATGGGCATTGCTACAATATCGTTTTCAGTAAAGTTCTTAAGCACAAAGTTCTTCATGCTAGGTTTAAATAGAAGAGACGGGAGTACATCACTAAGTTTATCCCACCGACAATGATTAACAAGATTGTATTGTGAGTCAGCCTCGATAGGTTGTAAAGGTGTGGAATTTGTAAGGTTTGCTTTTTCTGTCCACCATCCTGCAGTGTATTCCCAAACATCTAATAATGTTTGAGTATCTTCCGAATAAAAAAAGTTGAACAAAAAAATTCCA
>JAYJMJ010283444.1:0-11443 GCA_036873875.1 Laminaria ephemera
GTATCACGCAGCTTGCAAAGATGAGTATCGACACTCAATTGGTCGAACTCACAGCTGACGTATTTGAAATAATTTTAATGAGGCGGGCGAGCGCGAAGCGCGAACCTTTTTTTCTTGGTTTTCCAAGGGAAAAAAGCCTCTTCATAGAGGGTCGGACACAAGGCTCCTAGGGTGCTGTTTTCATAATTACTCCGTTGCGAACGAACGGTGCATCGTGTTTGTAGTCCACCCACCTTTCTTTTCGTACGATTTTGTTCACGGCTCTCAACGCACACGACACCAAGGCCAGTCCCGACGGGTCCTGTGCACGCATAAATAATAGCCAACCCTTCTCGTGCTGGTTTTGCTGTAAGTCGTTGAGAGTTCGTCGAAGCAGGTGCGGCAACGTGTGTAATATCATGCACTGCTGGGCTACGTACGTACGTACGAGTACTTGCCAAAAAAAGGGGAGCTATGTATAGCTATTTTCAGGGGGTTGATCGACGAGACGGACGCACAACGACGCTGACCCGGTCCTGATCTCGTGTGTCCTGCTGCTGCTGCTGCTGTTGTTGTTGTTGTTGTTGTTGCTGCTGCTGCTGATACTACCTCGAGTTGTCTACCAGTCACCACGTACTGTACTGACAAAAACAACAACATGGACCGCCGAGAATCTCCTGCGCCGATGTTAATAAATAGCCGTACCCTCTGCTGCTGCTGCCGTGGTGAACCTTATTGCTTGCGTCACCCTGACTATGACCACTCCGAAGGAAAGCCTTGTATTATATATACAAATCCCGGTCGACTTCGCGGAGAGTTTCAACCACTCTTCCATCTTTTCCTTAGGTGTCCAACTCTTTTTATGGCTACAGTTATCAATCGTCGTGCTCTATTGGGACGGGCCTACTTTGCAACCTCGCCGAAATCCTTTCGCTGCAGTTGTGGCTTAGTGACTCATCCGTCGCCCTATATTGTGTCTTTGGAATGCCTTTTATGTCACCTCGAACACGCTTTATCCTGGATTGAAAGATGTAAATTCCCGTTCTACATGGACGAGAGTTTCAACGACGTCTCGACCTCTTCCTTCGTGTGATGTCCAAACCCGGCTGTGTCTAGCGTTATGAATACCACTGCTGGTGCTGCTGCTGGTGCTGTAGGGGGAAGCTTTGTTTTATACGGACAACGAGGGGCCGGAGCTGGCCAGGCCTAACCGGCAGACCAAAATAGCGAAACCTTAACTGTGTCAAGAAAGTTGCAGTTGGGAACCTAGTCTGATATACTGTTAATCTCAGTTGCAAAATTGTTTGGCTCGTACGTCGTAGTCGTTGTGAATATTTCACCTGGTACGGTGTATCATTTATCTCTATGCAGTAGATTTAGTCAGCCTTTTCTCCGATGGCCTATTTCCTTGGTGATTATCCCTTCAGTAATCACAGGAAATAACGCGCACATGACGTGCAGTGCTTGGTTGGTACTCTCTGGGTTCTTGGGGTGATTCTTACTTGCCACACTCTCGTTTCGAAGGCTGGGGCTATAGCCCCCGCCGGATCGCTTTCAAGGAACCGATTCAAGGAACCGATGCGAGATTCCGAGGACGTGAATAACATGGCAAATTGGCCGTCTACTCATTTGCTTTCTTGTTTCTTCTACGCACGAACGCAGACTCATATACGGTTGTGGGCTTCACTTGATTGGCTCCACTCACGAGCATGCGCGCTTATTACGTGGCCTGATTGAGAAAGCCTCTAACAAGTATTTACCATTTCTCCAATTTTCGTCGACTCTTTCACGTGCAGAGAAAGGAACACCATGCCACGAACGGAGACTGCCAGCATTGAAGCTTTTTGCCCGGAGTTTTATTTATGCACCAACAGAGATGTGATGACCTTGCTGGCAGATCTACTATCCAACCAGCATGTTTTTTTCGCCGGTGTATCGAAGGACTGGAGAATATTTTGGGGTGACCTCCCCAAAATCACGAAGGCCATAACGCCCGAAACCTCCCTATCTCAGCTGCAGTGGTGTTTCGATAGCGGCCTGTTAAAAGGAGAGCTGATTTGCGACCACATCAGTGACCACTGCGGGGTTGAGATTTTGGAGCTCGCTTACGCGAACGGATGTGGGTTGTCCGAAAAGGCCTGTTTCAACGCTGCAGTCCGTGGAAATCTGGAAATGATTCAGTGGGCACTCGGCGAGAGTCGCGATTGGCACGAGGTGCTTTGCAGAGCCGCTGCGGCGGGAGGCAGTCTGCGCATTCTGAAGTGGGCGCGCGCAAACGACTGCCCGTGGGACAGCAGGACCTGCACGGAGGCTGCCGGTTCAGGACATCTCGATATTCTGCAGTTGGCACGTTCCCAAAATTGTCCTTGGAATGCCCGCACTTGCTCGAGGGCTGCAGAGGGCGGACACATCGACATTCTGCGGTGGGCGCGAGCTCACGGTTGTAGTTGGGACCATCAAACATGCCAACAGGCTGCAGTCGGTGGGCACTTAGAGCTGCTCCGATGGGCGAGGGCGAATGGTGCCGATTGGACTGAGAGCACTACGTACGGGGCTGCTTTGAGCGGGCATTTGGAGCTGCTTAAGTGGGCTAGGGGCGAAGGGTGTCTTTGGGCCGAAATGGCCTGTTTGGGCGCGATTAGAAACGGGAACCTGAATATGCTGGAGTGGATGTTGGCGGACGGCTGCCCCTGGTCCAGCAACGCCAGCTGTGTTGCAGCTAAAGCGGGGCATCTTCATATTCTTGAATGGATCAAGGCCAACCAATACGTTGTTGATGACAGTAATATATGCACAGAAGCTGCTAAAGGAGGGCACCTGCACGTGCTCAAGTGGGCACGGGCTAACGGCTGCAACTGGGATGCTCGGGTTTGCAGCGAGGCAGCTAGGAAAGGTCATTTCGCCGTGCTGAAATGGGCACGGGGAAATGGCTGCTCCTGGGACGAACAAACGTGCACGTGTGCAGTAGTGGCAGGCAGGCTAGACATGTTGCGGTGGGCGCGAGAACAAGAATGCCCATGGGACAGTCGAACGTGTAGTATGGCAGCTGGTGACGGTCATTTTGAGATGCTTCAATGGGCCAGGTGTAACGGCTGCCCCTGGAACGAAATGACATGTTCAAGTGCAGCCGCCATTGGTCGCCTAGACATACTGCGGTGGGCGCGGGCCCAAGGCTGCCCATGGGACCGTGTTACGTGCGGCCTTGCAGCTGGGGAAGGGCATTTTGAGGTTCTTAAGTGGGCAAGGCGTAACGGCTGCCCGTGGGACGAAAGTACGTGCGCCATGGCTGCCTCGGCTGGGCGTCTGGACATCTTGCAGTGGGCCCGACGAGAAAACTGCCCATGGGATGGTCACACGTTAATGGAGGCTGAGATGTGGGCATCAGGGGAGCTGCTGGATTGGGTATTGCAGAACGACTGCCCTGCTTTAGAAGAGGAGTTGTAATTTTTTTTGTTAGTCAGCGACGCTTTGTTTTAGGGAAGTGGAACTATGCTTACGTTCGGACTCTAGAATGTCACTCAGGCTCGGTGGTCTATGTATCGGCGATGTTTGCGGTGCGTGGGGAATACTATAGTGGATGTCTCTTGGGATTCGAGAACCGTCCGTTAAATCGTCAATGGCCGGCTTTGTGTGGGAAGGTCTGATGGTGCAAGGTAGCCAAGGTAGTGTGTGTTCGTTAAATCGTCAATGACCGGCTTTCTGTGCGCAGGTCTGATGGTTGAAGGTGGCCAAGATAGTATGTCTTGCAAGATTTAACTGAAGTGCCACTGCCAGCCCTTGTTGCCAGTACCATGTGCGTCATGCGTATTGATACGTAGATTCAACATAATGCTTCAAGATATACGCTTGTTCTCGTTACCCTAGTCATTTGCCGTAAGAGTTATGCGGTATTTATTGCCATGACGCGCCCAATGTTTGTTGGTTCTGGTGTGCCACACCGCACGCGAAGGGACAACCTTACAATTGGTATATTGTTTGTGAACCTAACCTGTTGACATTCTCGGATTTAAACACCGATACGTGGCGAGAACATATGTCTAGCATGCCCACTTCCATCTCGCAGCTTGTTATGTACCAGTACACTACGTACGGCGGTTATTTCCGACGATGTCCCAGTGCATATTTTGTGGAACTCCATTTCGAAACCACACTGTATTATCATTTTTTGTGGTTTAGCCCCATCATGTTGTCATTTCGGTGGTTTGGCCCCACTATATTCTCATTTCAGTGGTTTGGGCCATATCTTGCCGTGGCACTTTCACGCCGTGGCGGTGCCATTGGCGCTCCCGACAATCGGCATACGTGTACCACGGAACGTCAATGTAAGCCCAATACTAGAGCTATAAGACGTCAAAACCCATAGCATTGGGCAGATCAATGACAATGATTGCCATGAGACGTTTTCATGGCAAAGGCAGGAACATTTTCCTGTCATGACATGCAATCCACGAAATAACCCCCCATTGTAATCCCACGACCGCCCATGGCACTGCCGTGCGTTTGGCATGAACGCCCGCGAACCTCCGTGAAGGCGGTTGGACGCCAAGGGATCTCCATGGGCTACCCCGGCATCGCCATTCACATGCAGGCTCCGATAGCTTCGCCATGGGTGTGCCCTGAAACTTCCTTGGCGCCTCATGAACTGCGGTGGGTGCCCATGGCAGGTGAAATTGGGGCGAACATGTGGACCCCCTGAAGCCATTCGTCGGGACAACGCCAATGTCTCATACGATATGCTTTGTCACTACCGACCTCAAATTAGAGGTTTATAGTTTTCGTTTTGGCGGGGATAAATGAAATCCGTCCCCATGCCTAACTCTAACGCCCCCGTTACTAAAATCCTGAATGAAAACCTCTTCAGGGTGATGACCGACATCAAAGATAGTATTGTAATTGGTTATTATTAGTGTTTAAAGCTGTCGGCTTATTCGACCCACTAACCGGGTTATATATTTATTCCGTGAGCAGAATAACTAATGCTTATGTTTCAGTGTACAAGTCACCCCGCCGACCCTTGTAACAGCTAGCAGGAAAGGAAGTTATCGACCGGTATCCTCGTGAAAGACATACGCCCGTAACACGCGGCGCACCCCAGTTTCACACACCGCTTTCAAAGATGAATTTACACGAAATACTTTATCTCACAGCTGAGGCGATGCTTATTTTGAAGAACATTGGTACACCCACGAGTGCGCTTGAGACCAAGGAAAAAAGGTGCATTTGTCTTTCACATCCAAGACCAATTTTGATATATTTGGATCATCATTTGTTTTTGGGTAGAAGGTGGTACGACGCGGCATGTTCGACATTCCTCGGTACGGTGGACTGCACTTCCGAAGATGATGTAGAACCACGATTCTCCGGGGACGAGACCCAGGATTTGGTTTGGTCAATGATCCATTTCAGTCTGAGCCGCCGCTGCGACGATCTCATACTGACACGAACTGTTGAAGGATACATCGCAGCATATTGGGAACACCGTGTGACCCATGACTCAGCCGTGTGGCAATTGCTGCAAGCAGAGGTGGGATGTTAGACTGCTTATTTTATGATACACTGACTGTTCATACGATTGATATGAATTGCCATGGCTACACGGTATCCGGCAACTCAACATGTAGCGAGCCCAAGCGGCTTAACGGTACAACAGACCAAAAGTAAGCGCGCCAAGTATCGATATCTACCTCTGTTTCAACGTGATCCATGCGTGATCGTCAGTAGTACCTATGTGCAAAAGTTTAGCCTGTAGCACTCAAGCGATTGTTGACAAGATGGACAAACAGTAAGAACAACTGTAGTTTGCGCCAAACTCCAGTCAGGGTTTGATTTCGAAGAGCGAAATATGCCGAAAAAGCGCGAAGAACAATCTACGCCACAACCAAAGAATATAGAGGGTTTTCAAGGCGTAGCACAAAACGTAATAACTTGTACCGGTATCCGCGATGACCAGCCTACTGGTAGCAAACAAGCTGATCAGTGGAACCGGGTAAGAATAGACACGTGATCTAGTCACCGCTTCGGACAGCAATGCGAGAATGCCAATCAGTTTGATCGGCCACGCAAAGCGAATGAGGTCAGGCAATGGGTCATGTCCTGAAAGGCAACAATTGACAGACAATTCTATATTTCCCCGTAGAGACAAAAAATAAAATAGGGACTATGCGTACAGGAAATCAACATACACCCCATTTAAACCAATTCCATCTATCAATCCACACTGAAAAAAAGAAGGCAGTGGCTATACAGGTATAGAGACCCTGCGACTGAGCACTCAAAAATGAACTGTCTCGCCCACCCATTCGGCTTGCCAATTATCACCCGAAAATCGGCTGCCTTGCCTACCATAAACCAACGTCTTGTGGCAAAGAACGCAGGGACTCGAGTTGTACCGAGGCGTTTCGCTTCCAAAGAAGCATGCCTCGTGAAGTTACACACACGGTCACAAACATCGCTACACAAACACAACGGAAGCTGCGCAACATTATCTGGAAACATTGTCAATACGATACGTCATCCATTGCTGCGAACACAAAACCACCCATACTGCTGAAATGTTGACGTTTGCATCGTACCCAGGACAGCCGTTCAGCTTTGCCCATCTCACCACCTCTGTCCGTCCCCATAACCTAGCGTCTAAAAAGCACTTCCATCCCATGGGCAGTTTTCTTGTCGAGCCCACTGCAGAATGTCCAGACGGCCTGCCCAGGCAGCACTGGCGCATGTGGTTTCGTCTCAGGGGCAGCCGTTACGGCGTGTCCATTTCAACACCTCGAAATTACCTCCTCTTGTTGTTGGGCTACAAGTGTACCCATTCCATACGTTGCGCTACACGTGTACCCATTCCGTATGCAGCTTTGCGTCCGCGCCCACTGCAACATATCTAGGCGACCTGCGCCGGCAGCGTAGATGCTCTTCATCCCAGGGGCAGACGTCACCCCTTCCCCATTTGAGAGTTTCCAAATTGCTTCCCCTAGCGGTGATACCACAAACGTAAATCGGTGATACCACAACTATGGACATCTCATGGGCAGCCTTGTGCCCGAGCCAACTGTAGTATGTTCAGCCGACCTCCTACTACTGCGGCGATGCACGAGAGCTCGTTCCAAGGGCAGCGGCTCAACCGTACCCATCGGAGCATCTTAAAATCATCGTTCTTCGATTACTCACTAGACACACGACCATTACAGGCACAGCTATTAGAGCGGGCCCATTCAAGCACACCCAGTTGCCCTCCTTCTGCAGCTTCTTCGCATATGCTACCGTCGTCGACGAAGGGTCGGCTAACCTTGATCCACTCAGGAATTTGAACGAGCCCCTTGCTTTAGTGGCCATACTGCCGGCGCGCCTTGACCAGGAGCAGCCGTTTGCCAGCATTCACTCCAGCGTGTCGAAGTTCTCGTTTTGCACAGCGCCCACACCCGACATCGCGTGCCAGGGACAGCCTTGGATACTAACCCATTGAAGCAACCCCGAATTACCCCCCTTTCCAGCCGAATAGGTCGTCCCCGTAGTGCAATAGGCACCATTCGCCCTCGTTCCACAAGTCAACTCCGGGTGTCCCCTGATTGCAGCCTCTTTGCAAGTTTGATGGTCCCAACTACAACCGGGAGGTAGAGCTCAATTAAGAATTTCGAGGTTTCCGCCTTTAGCTGCACCAAGCAAGTGTCGGGGTGCCAAGGGCATCTTTCGGAACGCGCCTACTGCAGTATTTCGAGTTTTGCGAGCCGGCGGCACCGCTGCAATTATTTGCGTCCCACGGGCAGTCGTTAGCGCGCGCCCACTTGAAGATGGATATACTACCTCCACCCGCGGCGGCTCCAGCTGCCACCAACCACCAGCCACATATTTCGTCAAGTGCGCACTGCATCATATCGAGCTGTCCCCGGGCAAGGGCCTCGAAGCATGCTATATCCGGCAACGCGCATCACTTGGAGAAATCACGCTGCAGAACCTCAATTTTCCGCGATGCGCTCAAATATGATCGATCTCTGGCTCAGACCGCCGTCGAAGCCCATCTGGAGCTAAGCTACAGAGATGTCGTTCGTTATAGCTTGCTTAGGTTTTGGAGTTTTCCCCAAGCGTTTTTCCAGTCCTTCGTTCGATACACCAGTGGAAACGGCGTACCGGTTGGATAGTAGTTCCGCCAGGAAGATCGTGACGTCGTTGTTGCGGTGAATAAAAAAGTCTACTCCAGAAAGTTGGACCTGGTCAGCTTCAGTGCCCGGCATCACGTTCCTGTTTGTGACCGTGCGACAGCCAACCAAACACAGGCAATTTTTTCGTCGCTAGATATATTATGAAATCGGGATTTACCCACCAGTTGTAGGAGGGAACACCTGTATCCCGACGCGTGCACACTCATGTATTGTTCCGCTCGAAAGCGAAAAGGTTAGGCACCAAGCGTCGTGAACCAACAACTTACCTCAAGCCTTTTTTCGATACATACCTCCCCCGACGCGTTCGTCTCGAGCTTCGACGTCAGCGCTCACACAAGAAACAGCTCATGATGACAGCAACGGCATGCGGGACAACCCATACGTGGTTTGCGTGTCGTGGCAACTGCTTAACCAAGACGCGCGCGATGGTAGAGCTAACCCCTCTTGTACAGAGGATCCTCACCTGCGGAGTTCCATGCCACACCCCTAAAGCTGACTTCTAAACAAAACATGAGCCGAGCCCATTAGCTAAAACCATGGGCTCGGTATTTCACGAATATTGCTGAAACCTGCACGTCGGATTAAACATATGTTGGGTAGCTCCGTAGTCGAGGAACCCGAGAAGTGAGGAACTGTTTGATCAAAGCGTGCTATCCCCATCGCAGCACGTGCTTCAGTATGGGCCTGACCACGTTACGACCGGAAGATAAACGCTCGGGGAAATGTCACTCCAAACCTGAACGGAAATGTTCGACGATCTGCTAGAAAGACAATGGCGAGTGCTACGACATGCCAGGTGCAAGTCTGAACGTTGTCCATGTCAGCGATTACTCAGAAATACAGCGTGCTCATTTGTCATTTCGTTGAGGGGGATTTCATTCCGGGATCCTGCTCGGCGGTCTAGCCATCATGTGCACAAGGTGACCGCCGTGCGTAGCCAAACGATACCACCGCACAACAGAAGAGGACCCAGCAGCGACAGCTGTGGGAGAAGTAAAGGCGGCACGGAGTAGTTGAAGTTGTGGATACATACGCATGATGCAATAAGAAACACGACCAGTAGATGATGGAAATGGACCAAGACCCATTCGAAGAGGATGTGTTTCCAGAGAAGACATTGTAGGAGTTTACGTCATACAGCTGTAGCCGTCGCACATGCAGGGCACTTTGCGATATGTAACAAATCTTAAGGCGGTTAAGCGATTCATAAGCCAGGGGCCTTGCAAACGACATGACACACAAACAAAAAATGATATATCGCGTTTAGGAGCAGAAACCAAGCAGTCAGTGCATTCAAGTGTCATGAGAAGTCGATGTACGTTTTGTTTATCTTAATTCATCAGAAATACAAATGTTTGACAACATGAAACCATACCAATCGTCCCCAATTACCTAAAACGCCAAAATATGTGAAATCCGTGTGGTCAACAACCAAAACAACACTAAGGAGAGGTGCTCCCCGTTGGATTGACCACCTCAGAGGGCAGACGGTGTGCATGGTATCCAGGATTAAAATACATTGTTTGCGTGCCCTCAACAGCTTCACAATAATATCATTTTCTGTAGTGGGTTGTCGATATAACGGACGAGGGCGTGGCCGACGGAAGGCTACGGCGGGCGTAAGCCTGTGTTTGGGCCAGAAGGGGGGCGGGGGGGGGGGGGAGTTGACGTCTCACCGACGCTAGATGGTGGAGGGACGCAAGTTGCAGATACGGGGCTACCGTGCAGAGAAACATGTGTTTGTTATTGGCCGGGTGTCACTCCGGGTGGACATGAAAGGACCGCAACACTACTTTACTCAACTCTTATAACCTGCGGCCCCCATAATTCCGTCCAGAGGGGAACAAGAGTCCATGTCTTGTGATACTGTTGTCGTGATCCAACGTCCAGATCACTAGCTTGAACCGCGTGCCTGCGCCAAACGGCCGGCGTGGGGTGGGCCTCCTATATGTCAGAGAGGCCAAAGCCGTCGGTTTACGCCGGGTCTCCACGCGTATTGGTCGAGGAACGACTGTGAGGGGTGCGAGGTATGCTCCCTCGTCGAGAAACATAACGTTTGAAACGAATTCGGTGCCCTCTCACCGGCATGGATGGAAATATAATGATATATTTGCTTCCAATACGCGCACCAGGCAGTCCTTGAAAGTTCGTCCGTACTGATAGGCCGGACTATATCGTACTATTTTTCGTTTTTGACGTGAGCGGGGGCAGTGGACGCGCTTGTTTTGTTACTGCTTATTCATTCTGATTCGATTTCAGAAATTGATTTGAAGGCTTACTTCCAGTTCGTTTTACCATCTTTACATTTGAGTCATTTCCTCCAGATGTATTTTGATGTACGCATTCTATAGGCAAGGTTCGTACGCAGGTACACGATATTTTTGCACGATTTTTGTGCACGTAGGGTTAGGGGTAAAGTTAGTGAATTTTATGTCTTTCAAACTGGGAACATGTTTTTCCTATAGCTTGATGTTCGAATTCACGGGTAATGGTTTGTGTAAAAGTCCCACATGTACGTGTTGTGACTGGAAACACACTGTGTTGCATAAGAAGTTTTGAAGCCGTGTAAAACGAGGAACAACCATCTGTGACTAGGATACCACATCGCCATGGTTTGTGCGGTTTGGCACAGTGTTGGCGAGGTTCTTGTTGGTAGCCCACTTACGGCTGATCCTATACACGTGTGTGCTGTCCATGCCGATTAGGAACTGGAACGCTCTAGCGATCGGATAGGTCACCCTGTCTCCGACCACGGTTGGTGGAACACTTGTATAGCATATGAACTTGGAAAAACGTATGCTGCAAGGGCCACCAACGTAAATAACGAATTTAAATTGATTCATTGAGTAGCTGCACAGCTAACGAGAACCACGTGACAGGAATGCACGACGACATGTCAATGAAGGTGGTTTGTTCCAAACGGCCAATCTATCCATCTTGCCCCTATCGCGATTGAGCTTTTGTCTGCCTCAGTAACATGTCTTGCGCAAGCATACCATTTCCGCGCATAACGTTCGCCAGTTCTGCCCTTAAGGTGTGTCTTAGTCGTTGTGGTGTACGAAATGTGGAGATTTGGCGAATTGTGCAGTAAGTGATCCGGCGGTATTGCTGTATAGCGTTAGTCCTCTGGTTGATTTCGGGCTACTGTAACTCAGATGTGACAATTTGGGAGCGCGAACACTTGTTTCATACCATAGAAAAAATATGGACATAGACAATTCCACTTCAATTGAGCTGGCGTCCCCAGTGGCTCAGTTGGTAACCTCGTAAACCTTCTGACGACTAAGTTGCAGGTTCGAATCTCTCCG
>JAYJMJ010283471.1:0-28654 GCA_036873875.1 Laminaria ephemera
TCTCTATTTTATTTGTAAAGCATGAAAATTCTTTTGGGTCTATAATTTTTTTATAAAGTGAAGGGTAGTAATGATTTAAGTTTTTTAAGTAAAAATTAACAGGTACTGCTAAGTTTACAAATTCTTTTTTACTAATTTCCCCTTTAGCATACCTAGTGCATAAAATAGAATAGTCTTGTTTTAAAAATTCATATATTAAAACAAATTCAGACATATTAAAAGATGCTATATTTTTAGTTTTCATAAAAATATGATTTATAATATTGTATAATATATTCTTTGGAGCTTCTAAAGTTCCAATTTCTTTACTTTTTATTTGTCCATATCTATAGCTGTTATACATAATTAAATGACCTATAACGCTTTTTTTATTCCTTGTATCTATAATATAATTATAGAATTTGTTTGTTCCGATATTATAGTTAGTGTAAAGGCCTAAATTATTGCGTTTGGCAAAAACATGGATATTATTAATTTCACTTGATAAATAATAATCATATTCATTAATTTTTACATCAACATATCTTAATTCATATGAATTGATTTTTATAAATGCCTTGTAAAATATTACACCATAAAGTGTTGCATGAACTAATGATATACTTATTATTAAATTGGCTATTAAACAAAATATTGACTTAAAGGTATTTCTTTTATAAATAAAATAATAACATGTAAAAATAAGCCAAGAGTAACCTGCTATAGCTAATGTATAAATAGCTATTAACTTTAATGTTTGTTCTTGATAAAATAAAGGATTCCAGCTAGTTAAAATTATCCAGATAATAAATGATGTGTATATTGATAGCCACCCACCAATAAATATTCTTATGTACCATTTATTACTAGATAATAATCTATCTACAGTGTTTTTTATTTTTGATATCATACGGGGCTCTTCCATCTTAATTATTTAAGTTTTATTTATGATATCAATCTAGATGGACAATGTCAAAACAAAATACACTTATCTGGTGTTAACAAAGAAATAAAAAAAGCATCTTAAGATGCTTTTATAAATTAATTTGGATTATATATGGTTTAGTAAACACTGTGTTTCATATAATGGTAGTCCAATAACTGATGAGTGTGAGCCAACCATTGATTTGATTAATGCAGAGCCTTTAGTTGATTGTAAGGCATAGCCTCCTGCAAAACCTTTCCAGTTAGATTCATCAGCAACATAGCTTGCGATATCTTTACTTGATAATGGGCGGAATTTAATGCGAGTTTCAACTACTTTTACTTTAGTTGAGCCATCTTTTAAAACTAAACACACAGCTGAATAAACTCTATGAGATTGCCCTGACATCATTTTAATAAAATCTGTTGCTTGCTTAGCATTTTCAGGCTTGCCTAAAATTCTTCTACCTACAGCACACACAGTATCTGCACCTAAAACAGCCATTTTAGAGTTTGTTTTATAAACCTCTAAAGCTTTTTCAATTGCTAAACGTTTAACATATTCACGTGGAATTTCTCCTTTTTTAGCAGATTCATTAATATCAGCTGGTATAGTATCAAAACTATAGCCAAGCTCATTTAAGAAATCAATTCTTCTTTGAGATCCACTTGCTAAAATAAATTTTTCCATAGTTAATATCCTTAGTTTTATGATTCAACGCGAGTAGTATCTGCGCCTAATTGGTTTAAGAAAGTATCTAAAGTTTCATACCCTCTATCTAAATGTCGTACATCTTCAATAATGGTTTGCCCTGTGGCAATTAACCCTGCAATAACTAAAGCAGCTGATGCTCGTAAATCAGTTGATGTAACAGTTTTACCTGATAAATCAGTTTTGCCCTTTACCACAGCGATATGTTTTGAAACAGCTGTGATATTTGCACCCATATTATTTAAATGTTCAATATGCATAAAGCGGTTTTCATATATATTTTCTGTAACATGAATTTCGCCCTTTGTTTGAGTCATAAACAACATAAATGGTGATTGTAAATCAGTTGCAAAGCCATCATATACATTAGTTTCAAAATCAGTACCTGTAAACTCGTTAGTTTGTTCAGGTATAAAAATAGAATCTTCAGAAATATCCATTTTAACACCAGATTCAGCTAATACATCAAGCTCTGTTTTTAAGTCAGACGGATTACAGTTTTTAATTAAGATACCTTCTTTACCTGCGCATAGTGCAGCTAAAACAGAGTATGTGCCTGTTATTATTCTATCAGGCATAATGTTATGTGTGCAACCATTAAGTTTTTCAACACCATTAATTATAACACTTGATTGACCTGAAAGTTCAATTTCTGCGCCCATTGAATTTAAAAATTTAATAAGGTCAATAACTTCAGGTTCTTTAGCAATATTATGTAGTGTAGTTTGCCCTTTTGCACAAGCACCTGCCATAATTAATGCTTGTGTACCACCAACAGAAGGGAAGTGTAATCTAAACTCAGTACCTATAAATCCATCTGTTGATGCGATTAGGTAATCATCATTATCATAAAATTTAGCACCTAGTGCTTTTAGTCCATCAATTGTAATATCAATAGGGCGTCCGCCTATGCTACAACCACCTGGGTAAGGTATTTTAACTTCGCCTTTTTTTGCTAATAATGGAGCCATTAATAATATTGATGCTCTCATTTGATTAGCTGTTTGGCCTATAATATGGTTAGTTATATTAGGGTTTATATCTAATGTTCTTGCAGATATATCTAAATTAACTTGGCAACCAGTTTCTTTTAATAAGTCTGATAATATGTGAATATCTTTAAGGTTTGGTATGTTGCTTAATGTTACGTTTTCATTAGCAAGGGCAGCTGCGCAAATAATTGGTAAACATGCGTTTTTAGCTCCAAAAACAGGCAGTGTGCCTTGTAGTTTTTTACCACCATTAATAATAATTTTAGTCATTTATAATCCTTTGTTATAATTATAGTAAATTACTATATTATGCTTATTATACATATTTTTTTTGCATTGTTAAGCTTTTTGTATTATTTTTGAATAATATAAACTTTATAAATAGAGGCGTAGATATGCAAAATACACAACAAATTCATCAATTATTAGCAAGCCTTGAGCTTGAGTTAAAGAAAAACAACATGTGGTCTGATAATCAATTAGACCTATCATTGCTTACATCAACAGAGCCATTTTGCCATGATACAATATCATTAGAGCAATGGTTACAGTTTGTATTTGTTATAAAAATAAAACATATATTGCAAAATAATTTACCATTACCATCTGCATGTAATATTACTTCTTATGCACAAGAAGTGTATAAAGAAAAACAAAACACTGCAGGTATATTAGCAGTGTTAAATGATATTGATAATTATTTTAACAAATAAAATTATTTATAAGATTGTTTTTTAGTAGGGTTATTATTAACACTTAAGAAGCTATATACACGAACAACGCCTTTGCCTGTTCTTGCAATATTTTCAGCTACTATTTTTTCTTGATCAGATGATACTATACCTGCTAAATAAACAATGTTATTAAATACTTCTACATTTATTCGTGTTAAGTAAGTATGTTTACTTGCAATAATTCTTGCTCTTATAGCATTTGAAATTAACGAATCATTTAGATAGTTTAAAATAGAATAATTCCCATAAGCTCTGATTTTATTATGTATTGACTTTACATTAGGTATTTTTTTAACTATTTCTTCAATAATCATTTTTTCTGAGCCATATTCAACACTACCGATAAGTAAAACTTGGCCATTTGTAACGCTTACTTGCACATCTGTTAAGTATTCAGGGTTTTTATAGATCATTGCATCTTTAATTTTAGCTTTGATTTGTAAGTCAATTGCTTGTTGGGCTGGGCTAACTTCTTGTGTAGCTACATAAGCTGTAGTTGCACCAGCACCTGCTAAGCCAACAGCGCAACCGCTAAGGCTTAAACTTGTTAAAATAAAAATACTAAGGCTATAAATTTTATTCATGATTTTATAATTTCTTTTAATTGATATGTTTGAACTTTTTGAAAAATATACACTAAGGTATATTAATTATTATCCTAGCATAAGGGTTATAAAATTAAAAGATATTTTTTATATGTTTTATAAAAGGCTTATCATTAGAAAACAAAACAGAATCGATACGTATTTGTTTATTAAAATTTTTATTTAATGAAATAGCAGAACGTTTTAATCGGTTTTTTTGAGAAGGGTGGATTGCAATAATAGCATCTTTAAATTTTTTACGATACTTAACTTCTATAATTATTATTAAATCATCTTTTTGACATAATATATCTATTTGAGAAGTTGTTTTAATTTTAAAGTTTCTTTTTAAGATTTTATAGCCCTTTATAAAAAGAATAACACAAGCTAGGCATTCAAATAAAATACCTTTTAAGTGTGTTAAATTTTTGCATTTTTTGTTTGGTTCTGTTATCATGTCATCTATAGTGGTTATTAATGTTTTGTAACTAAATTATAATAAATATCATAAACTTAAGTATATATTAAATAATGAAAATTTTAAATAAAATTATATTAATTGTCTTGTTTTTTACAACAAGTTTTAATACACAAGCAAGCACACTTCCTCCATTTAGTGATAGTGAGGTTAAATCTTATGCTGAAGATTTAATGGATAAAGGGCTTTATAAAAGAGCTGGAGCTTATTACAATGAGTCAAAAAAACGTGGTGATGTTATTGATTCAGTTTGGAATTTATCTTTAATTGATATCTCTTTAAATAATAATAAAGAAGCTTTATCTAAGCTTGATTATCTATCAAACCAAGAAAATATTGATACTAAGGCTGTAATGGTATTGCGTTCAAAAGTATTATTAAAACTTGCAGAAGAAAACATCTATTTAAATAACTATGATATTGCTAATTTATATATATCTAATTATTACAGATCACAAAGAACAGATAAGCTAGATAAGCTTGCAAAAAAATATTCAAACAAATTACAAAAAAATAATGATTTAAAGCGTTCAATTAATATTGGAGTAGTTTTACCATTAAGTGGTAAACTTTCTAAAATTGGTCAGCAAATTAAAAACTCATTAAAGTTAGCTTTATTTGAAAATCAAATTAAAAACGTTAACTTATACTTTGAAGATAATAAATCAAACCAAGATGGTAGCATAGATGCTGCAAGAACTATTTTAAGGCATTCACCTAGTATTGTTATTGGCCCAATATTACGAGATAATATATTAGCAGCAAATACAATTTTTGAATCAGCAGGTATTCCAGTTTTTGCATTTTCTAATGATAAGTCAATCGCAGGGGATAATATATTTTTAAATAGTATTAATATCCAACAAGAAGCATCAGAAATTGCACGAATAGCAGTAGATGATAAGAAGCTTACATTATCATGCTTAACTCCTAATACAAGCTTAGGGGATATAGAAGAAGATAGTTTTATATTTACAGCAAAATCATATAAGGCAAGTATTAAGCCTTGTACAAAATTTGATTCTAAATCAATTGATATTAGTAAATCTATAAAATCATTAATAGATTTGGATTCAGTAGAGAAGAAACGTAAAGAAGATATCACTGCTCTTGAGAAAGAATTTGTAATACTAGGTAATGCTATGGATGATGATAAAATTACTTTACTAGAAGAGTTAAAGTCTCAAGAAGATGTATACAGTACAGATTTTCAGGCTTTATTTATACCGGTAAATGGTGTTAAAATGCCGATTATTGCACCCCAGTTAGCATTTTATGATGTTGATTTTACAAACGGTGTTATGTATTTAGGTGATAGCGCATGGGATACAGATGCTTTATTATCTAGTAGAGGAGAGCACTTACATTTTTCAAGATTCTTATCATTAAAATCTTTACAATTTAAAGACTATGCTAAAAGGTTTAAAGGTTATTATAATAGCCAGCCAACAAACTTGGCAGGTTTTGCATATGATATGTTGCAAATTATAAGTTCATTAGATTATACAAAATCAGTAAAAGATCAAATATATGCAAGAAGAGGGTTTAGCGTATTAACAGGTAATGTTAGGTTTTTAACAAATAATATGCCGCATAGAGTATATGGTTTAAATAAAATCTCTAGAAGAAAAATTAAGCCTGTTATTGCAGTATCACATATAAGACCAGTGCAAATACCAAATAAAAGATCTATCATGAAAGATAGCGGTTTAGGCGGGTGGTTTGGTTTTTAAGGCCAAATAGTGTATAATTTACAAGATTAGAAAAATAGATAAAGAAGATAGGAATAAAGATAATGGCATATCCAGAAATAGGAAAAAAAGCACCAGAGTTTAATTTATTAGATCAAAATGGTGATAATATCAGCTTAAGTGATTTTGCAGGGCAATACGTATGTTTATACTTTTACCCTAAAGCATTAACACCAGGGTGTATTGTGCAAGCTGTTGGTATAAGAGATGACATTAGAGAATTTGAACAAGCAGGTATTAAAGTTTTAGGTGTTAGCCCAGATGAGCCAGCAAGATTAAAGAAATTTGAAGAAAAGCAAGGTTTAAACTTTACACTACTATCAGACCCTGAGCATAAGCTTGCAGAGCTATATGGCACATGGGTTGAAAAAAACATGTATGGTAGAAAATACTTTGGTTTTGAAAGAACAACATTTATTATTGGTAAAGATGGAGAGCTATTTGATGTTCTATCAAAAGTAAAACCAAAAGAGCATGTTGAAAAAGTTTTAAAAATTATTACAACAAAATAAATTATATTATTAAATTAAAAGGGTAGGTTAAATATGAAACTATTAGATGGTAAAAAAGGTTTAATTATGGGCTTAAGTAATGCTAAAGGTATTGCTTATTCAATTGCAAGTTCAATGGCTGAACAAGGTGCTCAACTTGCTATATCATACACAGGTGAGGCAATGGGTAAAAGAGCTGTTCCTTTAGCTGAAAAATTAGGTGCAAAATTAGCAATTGATGCTGATGTTACAAATGATGAGCAACTTGAAGATTTATTCGCACAAGTTAAAAACTGCTTTGGTAAAATTGATTTTATTATCCATGCTATTGCATATTCAGATAAGTCAGAGTTACAAGGTATGTATATAAACACATCAACAGAAAACTTTTTAAACACAATGAATGTATCATGCTTTAGTTTTACAAAAGCTGCACAAATTGCAAATAAATTAGAAGTTTTAAATGATAATTCAAGTTTAGTTACTTTAAGCTACCTAGGTGCTGAAAAATATATTCCTAACTATAATGTTATGGGTGTTGCAAAGGCTGCATTAGAGGCTTCAGTTCGTTATATGGCTGTTGACTTAGGTACAAATGGTACAAGAGTAAACTCAATATCTGCAGGACCAATTAAAACGCTTGCTGCATCTGGTATTGGTGAGTTTTCAAAAGTATTAAAATACAATGAGGCAAATGCTCCAATTAGCAGAAATATTACAGCTGATGAAGTTGCAAAATCTGCTCTTTACTTAGTATCAGATCTATCAACTGGCGTAAGTGGCGAGAACTTACATGTTGATGGCGGGTTCCATTGCATGGGTATGAGCAAAACATTATCAGTTGCTGAATAATTTAATATTATAAAAATTAATAATTAAGCCACCTATTGGTGGCTTTTTTGTATTTAAATGAAACCTTGATTAGGTAATATTAATACCTATATTAATTAACAATACTTATGATATATAAATTAACCAGTTAGGGGATGTTTTATGTCACTTACTTTTTATAGAAAAAGAAGCTTACGGATTTTATAAAATATAAATAAAGTAATGCGTATGTAAAATACTTAACTTACTAGGAGGTTTTATGCCATATGCTTTTAGAAGTAGACAGCGAGAGATTTTATCAGAAAATGTTTTAAAAGGGGGTTGTTTATCAGCATACCTTTTAGAAAAGATTGATACTGCAAAAATATTAAATGATTTTATTGAAGGTGAATTGAATGAGAAGATTAGGTCTTTTAATTCATATGACCGTGATGATTTGTTAGATTATTCAATATTATTAGATAGATACAATTGTATTATTGACATAATAAGTTTAAAGCTTATATCACAAAGCCCAGATGTTTGTAATATTAAACATTTTATAACCATGCTGCAAACCGCTTGTATAAACAGTACAGATGCAAACACTTCTAAAACTAACACTAACTATATGGTAATTTTATATACCTTGTTAGATATTGCATTGTATGCAATTAATCAAGGTTGTTATAACCAGGCTATAGCTGAAGGAGCGATGAATTTAGAAGATTCTTTTAACCTTGTTTTTAGATCTGATATAACATCAAAAGAGGATAATTGCCGTAAAGCTATACAAGAATTAGGTGATAGTTCTAAACGTTTATATGTAACCTTTATGCATTTATTAGTTATTGAGCTTAAACTTAATAATGTTAGAACTTCTAAAGATTATGAAAAATATTTAAAAAGTAAGCGAATGCCAAGAAAGTTAAAGAAGTTTTATGAACAAGCTCTTATTTTAGAGCATGAAGGTTATTTAGAATACATACCTTTTTAAAACGATGTAAGAACTAAAAAAGACACTATGAAAATAGTGTCTTTTTTTTATTGTAAAACTTTATAAATTACTCTTGAGTAAAAGTATCAGTGTCATTTTCAATATCAGATAATGAACGAACATATACAACAAGTTTTTTAATTGTTTGTTCATCTAATATATTATTAAATGAAGGCATATGAGCTTGGCGACCATTACTAATTGTTTCAATTAATGTACGACGATCCCCACCATATAGCCAAACTTGGTTATTCAACGGAGGAGCACCTAAATCTTGATTACCTGACCCATCCATACCATGACATGCTGAGCAAGACTCTTCAAAAATTTCTTTACCTCTATCTGATCGAGTATTACTAGATGCATTATATGCTAAAACTTGTACATAGCGAGCAACATCTTTAATTTCTTTTTTAGATAAAATCTCATCAACTCCAAACCCTTGCATAACCCCTAAACGAGTATCTTCATCTTTAGGGTCTCTAATACCATAAGTAATAGTTTGTTTGATATTGGCAATATCACCACCCCAAATCCACTCATCATCAAGTAAGTTTGCAACACCCTTATTACCATTAGCACCTAGGCCATGGCATTGTGAGCATGTTACAGCAAATTGTGATTTACCACCTGCTATAGCAAATTGTCTTAACTCTGAATCAGCTTCAATTTGTGCAATAGTAAGTTTTTCAATTTTTAATTCAAACTTTTCTTTGCCTTTTTTACCTTCAGCAATTTCTTCATCTAATTGGTTATATTGGCTCCAACCTGCAACCCCAGGGAAGAAACCATCCTTACCTGCAAAAGGAATTGATGGGTAGTAAATAACATATCCTATAGAATATATAATACACCCTATAAAAATCATTTTCCACCATGATGGTACAGGGTAGTTTAATTCTTTAATACCATCCCATTCATGTTCCATAGTCTCAGGTTGTTTTTTAATATCTGATTTTTTAGTCATTTATTTATCCTCATTATCTTCAAATGGAATGTTAGCAAAATTATCCATGTTTTCTTTGTTCTTAGGTAGTAAAGTCCAAATAGCACCTGTTAAAAATGTACCAACAAAAATTACTAAGCCAATTGTTCCGCAAATAGATCTTATTTCATCGTATGAAAAGTTCATGATATTTTATCCTCTATCTTGGTTTTGGTTCATATTTTTTAAAGTCAACTAATGTACCTAGCATTTGTAAGTATGAAATTAACGCATCCATTTCAGTTACTTTATCTGAATTATTATCAAAATTACCAACGCTTAGTTTATTACCGTAACGTTTAATTAATTCTTCACTTGCTGGTGAGTCAGGGCTTACTTGTGCAATAACATCTTGCATAGATTCTGCAATTTGTTCATCAGTATATGGAACACCAACTTTTCTTAATGCTGTAAGATGTTTTGATATATCATCAAATTTTAACTCATTATCTTTTAAGAAAGCATAAGATGGCATAATTGATTGAGGAACGTAAGTTCTTGGGTTTTTAAGATGCTCAAGGTGCCATTCGTTTGAATATTTACCACCAACTCTTGCTAAGTCTGGCCCTGTTCTTTTTGAACCCCACTGGAACGGGTGATCATACATGCTCTCAGCAGCTAAAGAATAATTACCATAACGCTCTGTTTCATCTTTAAACGGACGAATCATTTGTGAATGGCATGCATAGCAACCTTCTCTGATATAGATATTTCTACCCATTTGCTCTAAAGGAGTGTATGGTCTCATACCTTCAACTTTTTCAATTGTAGTATTAATATAAAATAATGGTACAATTTCAACCAGTCCACCAATAGATGCTACAATTAATACTGAAAAAAGTAAAAATATTGAGTTCTTTTCGGCTCTTTTATGAATTCCAAGCATAGTTTATAATCTCCCTTATACTGATAATTTTTTAGAATTAGCTTTTAATCTAACTTTAGGCTTTGCTTCAGCTTGAGCTAGTTTTAATCTTTCATCCATGTCAAGTTCGTTAACTTCATCACGAAGGTCACCTTTCATGGTTCTAAATAAGTTGTATGCCATAATAAATGATCCGATTACAAATAATAAGCCACCAATTGCTCTTATAGCGTAATATACGTGCATTTCTTCTACAGTTTCAATAAATGAATACTCTAAGAAACCAAACTCATTGTAAGCTCTCCACATTAACCCTTGTAAAATACCTGCAACCCACATTGATGTGATATATAAAACAACACCTACTGTTGCAATCCAAAAATGGTATGTAACAAGTTTAATTGAATAAAGTCTTTTAGCTTTCCATAATTCAGGAACTAAATAATATAATGCTCCAAAACTAATAAATGCTACCCAACCTAATGCACCTGCATGTACATGGCCAATAGTCCAGTCAGTATAATGGCTTAATGCATTAACTGTTTTAATTGCCATTAAAGGTCCTTCAAATGTAGCCATACCATAAAATGATACTGATACAATCATAAATCTTAATACTGGGTCAGTTCTTAACTTATCCCAAGCACCTGAAAGTGTCATGATACCGTTGATCATACCACCCCATGAAGGCATCCATAAGATAAGTGAAAATACCATACCTAAAGTTTGAGCCCAGTCAGGTAAAGCTGTGTAATGTAAGTGATGAGGACCAGCCCAGATGTATAAAAATACAATGCTCCAAAAGTGAATAATAGATATTCTATATGAATAAACAGGTCTGTTTGCTTGTTTAGGAATGTAATAATACATTATAGCTAAAAATCCAGCTGTTAAAAAGAATCCAACGGCATTATGACCATACCACCATTGTATTAAAGCATCTTGAACACCTGAGAATGCGCTATAGCTTTTTGCCCCAACAAAATCAACAGGTATTGCTAAGTTATTAATAATATGTAGCATTGCAATAGTAACGATAAACGCTAAGTAAAACCAGTTAGCAACATAAATATGTGGTTGGTTTCTTCTAATTAAAGTACCTACAAAAATAACCAAGTATACTACCCATACAATAGTTAACCAAATATCAGCATACCATTCAGGTTCTGCATATTCGCGGCCTTGTGTAATACCTAAAACATAACCACTTGCTGCAAGTAGTATAAAGAACTGATAACCCCAAAATACAAACCCTGCAAGCTTTTCGCCTCCAAATAAAGCAGCTCGGCATGTTCGTTGAACAACATGGAATGATGTACCAAGTAATACAGATCCACCAAATGCAAAAATAACTGCAGATGTGTGAATAGGTCTTAATCTACCAAATGTTGTAAATTCTAAACCTAAGTTAAGCTCAGGGAATACTAACTGTAATGATAGTGTTAACCCAACTAAAAATCCAATGATACCCCAAAATATAGCGGCAACAGTAAACATCTTTACAATATTGTCATTATACTTAATAGGTGTAGTAGTACTTGTCATATTTTAACTCTTTCTTATTTTTTTACATGCTCATATTAGCACAGTGGTTTTCTTGTTTTGTATTATTAGACATATCCATGTTCATGTTAGTCATTGCAAAACCTACGTAAATTAACCACAATCCTGATAATGATAATATGATAAATTTAATACTTTTTATTTTATTTTGCAAACTATTTATTAAACTTTGTCCAAAAATTGCGTATATAACTAGGGGTATTGTTGTAGCAATGCCGAAAGTAAGCATAATTAAAAGAACCTGTAAGTGTGAGCTCATGCCTAATGAAAGAGCAATATATGAGTATACTAACCCGCATGGTAAAAACCCTAAAACAATACCTAAAATAAAATTATGATTATTTTGTTTGGCCCAATGCCTAGGCTTTGCCATAAGTTTATTCATTAATTTTGTAATGAATTTAAATCTTAAATGGCCTGTTATAGCAAAAAACACCATCATAATACCTGCAATTATAATAAAATAACCTGCTGAGATATTAATAAGTTTTGTTCCAAAATCTGTAAATGTATATAAAGTAAGTGCAATAAATGTATAGCTGATAATTCTTGCTATATGATACGTAGGGAGGATTCCTGCCTTTAATTTAGTAAAAAAAGAATTATCTTTTTCAGTTTCTAAATTTTTAACAAGCATCATGTTAACAAAACCACCGCACATAAAAATGCAATGACCAAAAGATGCTATTAAAGCACTAATGAATACAGTGATTAAAATAGATAGATTAAAATTGCTAATTAATAGTTCATTTAATTGACTAATTGTTGTGCTATACATGAGATAACCTTATTATTATTATTGATTTTTTTAGTATAACATATTTTACTTGTAAATAAACATAAAACTTCTATTTCTAAAGTAAGTTAAACTTAATAATTATTTTATTTTACAATTTGAGTTATTTGCTATATTATTAATGGATAACGAAATAAAAAAGGAATAATAATAATGCTATTAATAACAACACACACAGTTGAAGGTTATGTGATTAAAAAATACGGACCATTGGTTGCTGCTGAAGCTGTTATGGGTACCAACCTTTTTAGAGATTATTTTGCTAAAGTTAGAGACGTAGTTGGTGGTAGATCTGGAGCATTCCAAACTGCACTACAAGAAGCAAGAATGGTTATTTTAAAAGAAATTGAAGAACAAGCTAAAAAAGCTGGATGTAATGCTGTAATTGGTATGGATTTAGACTATGGCGAAGTTTCAGGTAAAGATAAAAACATGCTAGTTGTAGCAGCACAAGGCACAGCGGTTTATATTGAGCCAAGAACAAGATAGAAATTTAATGAATAAAAAAAACACCTTATTATAGGTGTTTTTTTATTTGTAAATAAATGTATTATATTAGATGCCAAATTTTTCTTCATAAACTTTTAATTTGTTTCTTAATGTTCTAATACTTATACCTAAAATATCAGCAGCATGAGTTCGGTTACCTTGGCAATAGTTTAAAGTAGATATGATAAGTTCTTTTTCAACATCTTGTACGGTTCTACCAATCATTGCTTGGTTGCTTTTAGTTAATGATTGAGTATTGTCATTATTTGATGTTCCTAAGTTTGCAATAGCACCATAAGCACTTGCTGCAGCATTACTTACATTTTGCACAGGAGCTGCTTGGATTGGTGGTGCAGTAGGTGATGGCTCAGGTTGGATAGGGTCAACTACCTTTTCTTGATTTTCCATCATTTTTAATGACATTGGAGAAATTACAATATCATCAGGTCTAATAATATTATCAGACATCATAATAATAGCTCTATGAATAGTGTTCTCTAGCTCTCTAACATTACCTTTCCAGTAACATGTTTCAAGTTTTGTAATAGAGTCATCGCTAAATTCAACATTTCCTTCAATACCGTTTTGAGTTGCATACTTATTAGCAAAAAATGCAGATAGAGGCATAATATCTTGTGGACGGTCACGCAATGACGGTAAGTCAAGTGCAACAACATTTAATCTAAAGTATAAATCTTCTCTAAAATTACCTTCAGCTACTTCATGTTCTAAATCACGGTT
This sequence comes from Laminaria ephemera, assembly GCA_036873875.1. NCBI lineage: Eukaryota > Phaeophyceae > Laminariales > Laminariaceae > Laminaria > Laminaria ephemera. The sequence continues at coordinate 13,892 of JAYJMJ010283471.1, forward strand.
AGTAGTTGCGATAAGTCTAATATCAACTTCTACAGGCTTATTTGATCCAATAGGGTCAATAACACGCTCTTGTATTGCTCTTAATAATTTTGCTTGTAAGCTTGCATCCATTTCAGATATTTCATCAAGTAATAAAGTACCTTTATTTGCTTGCTCAAACTTACCAATTCTTTTAGTTAATGCTCCAGAAAAAGATCCTTTTTCATGTCCAAATAATTCACTTTCAAGTAAGTTTTCAGGAATAGCTGCGCAGTTAACAGAAATAAAGTTTTCATCTGCTCTTGCAGATTTTTGATGAATAAATTTTGAGAATACTTCTTTACCAGTACCAGATTCACCCCTTAGTAAAACAGTAGCACTTGTTTTGGCAAACTTTTCAGCCATTTCAAGCATTTTTAATGTTTTAGGATCTTTTGCAATTGGGCCTGATGAAGTTTCTTTTTTCATAGAATCTAGAATAGGTGTAAGCAGGTCATCATCTAAAGGAAGAGGTAAAAATTCAATCGCACCCATTCTAATACCAGTAACTGCTTTTTGCATTTCACTTGCTTGGCCTAGTAATATTGTCGGCATATTAATTTTTGCATTATTTAACTGTTTAAAATAATTAGCAATATCCAAGTTTAAATCTAAAAAACAACAAGCAATATCTTTTACACTAAATAGCTCAATAGCTTGAGATATATCATCACAAGTAATTACTTCAATATTGCGTTTTCTTGCTAAATCAATTAGCGAGTTGCACTTATTGGCTATGTTTCCTAGAATTAAAATATTCATTATTATCTTTCTTATCTAATAAATTTATTAGTCAAATACAGCAACGCGGTTTGCAGGTGCAAGTGTTGCATTAAGAAGAACCTCAAGCTGACGTGGGTTTTCTTGTTTTACCATGCTTAAAACAGATGTTAAATAGATTTTTCTAGCATCTAGTTCTACTCTGCTATTTCTTGCAAGCTTACCAGCTAATGGCATAAATACCATGTTTGCTAAAACAGCCCCGTACATAGTTGTTAATAAGGCAACAGCCATTGATGGTCCAATTGATGAAGGATCTGATAAATTACCTAGCATTTGTACAAGACCAATTAGTGTACCAATTAGACCCATTGCTGGTGCAACTTCAGCACCTTTTTTTAGAATGTCTATTCCTTTTTCATGACGATCAATCATACTCATTGTATCACTTTTCATCATACCTTCAATAAATTCAGGGTTTGATCCATCAATTGCAAGAGTTAATGATTTTCTGAAAAATTCATTTTCAATATTATCAACTTCACCTTGGATAGATAGTAAACCATTTGCTCTTGTTTTTTGAGCTAGGTTTAAAATAAATTTAATTTCTTCTTCAACATTAGGAGCTTTAAAAAATAATGTCTTCATATATAAGCCTTGGGCTTTAATCATTTCAGCTAATGTGTATGAAACAGATGTTATCATGAATGTACCAAGTACAACAATTAAAATAGAAGGTACATCAACAAAAGATCCAATAGAACCACCAACTGCAATAGCAGCGATAACAAGACCAAAACCTCCGATTAATCCGGCAAGTGTAGCGATATCCATATCAAGTAGCTTTCATTTTTATTAATTATAATTTTTAGTTTAGTTTGGTTTTTAAATTTGTATTTAATACAGAATTATTTTTTCTCTTGTTTAACAATCTCAGTCATAGTTACACCAAGTCTATCTTCAACAATAACAACCTCACCACGAGCAATAAGTCTATCATTAACATAAATATCAATAGCTTCACCAACTTTTCTATCAAGCTCAACAACTGCACCACGGCCAAGTTTTAAAATTTGGTTAATAGGCATTTTAGTTTCGCCCAATACAGCTGATACTGTAATAGGTATTGAGTACATAGCTTCTAGGCCTGCTTCTTCACTTTCAGGTAGGTCTTCGCCTAATAATTCATTAGTTTTTTGCGATTCAAAAGACTCTAATTCTACGTTTTTATTTTCTTCAGTCATGATTTTTTTTATTCCTAAATATATTATTTATATGTTTTTATTGTGATTTATAATCAGGTTATAATATGATTTTAAATTAATTTTACAATATTTACAATGTTTTTCTAAAAAACTTAGCTTTATACAGTATCTTGTGGTGTTTCAGCTGTCGTGGTTTCAACCTCAAGATTCATATTTTCAATAGCTGTATCTATACTTATATCATCTGATACATCAGCTTTAGTGTTAATATTCTCAATCTTTTCTGGAGCCACTTCTTTTACAATTTCTAAATTATCTTTTGATAATGCCTTATCTTCAGGAGAAAGGAAGTGATCAATAGTATTAGTTATTTGCTTAAAAGCATCTTCTTTACTTGATAGTATTCCTGACTTATCCCACTCAATAATAGATTCTGTTAGTTTTAGATTTTGATCGGTTACAAATTCAAAATCGGTAAAGCCTGCATCTTTAAGTTTTTGCTCTACTTGAGTATCAGTTATATAATGAGCTGTAGCTTGAGGAATTCTTATTTTAATTTTAGTTGAATAAGGCATATTTTTTAAACCATTTACAACAGATTGTTCTAAGATTTCTTTTTTGAATAGTTTTTCACTTTCAAAATAAAGTTTGCTAATTATATGGCTAACACTGGCAGTAGATTGCTCTTCAAAAATAGTGTGCAACTCTTGTTTTAAAGAGTGGATTTGAGCCATATTATCAAGCATGTTGTTAATATTTTTATCCATTTCAGATCTTAAAGTGTCAAGTGCTTGTTGCTGACCTTTTGCAAAGCCTTCATCATAGGCTTGTTTTTTAGATTGCTCTAATTCAGAAGATAGTAATGATTTAGCACGAATAATTTTTTCTTCATGTGCACGATCCAAAGACTCCTTAGAGTTTGAAAAATCATTATTAAAAATAAACTTCTTATGTTCAGCCATTTGTATATTTTACCTATAATTTATTAGATGTATTCATCACTTGAGTTTTCATCGATAATAATAATCTGATTATCATCAATAAGATTTTTAGCTGTAGTAATTAATGATTGTTGAGCATCATCAACATCTTTAACTCTAACTGGTCCCATAGCTTGGATATCTTCTTTTAATATCTTAGCGGCACGTTCTGACATGTTAGACATGAATAGGTCTTTAACTTCAGGGTTAGCACCTTTTAATGCAATAGGAAGTTTTTCTTTATCAGCATCTCTTAATATAGCTTGGATACCTGAAGAATCGATTTTAGACATATCATCAAACGTGAACATAAAGTTACGGATTAATTCAGCGTCAGTTTCTTTTTGATCTTCTAACATTTCCATAAATGTTGCTTCAGTACCACGATCAAGCGAGTTGAAAATATCAGCAAGCATTTCATGGTTATTTCTTTTATTTTTAGATGATAGGTTTCTCATAAACTCATTACGTAAAGTTTTTTCAATACTTGAAACAATCTCTCTAGGAACACTATCTAAAACTAAAAGTCTTTCAATGATTTCATATGCAAATTCTTTAGGTAAAACAGCTAAAACATTAGCGGCATGTCCAGGGTTAATTTTTGATAAAATTAAAGCAACAGTTTGAGGGTACTCATTTTGTAAGAAATGAGCAAGAGTTTCCTCAGGAACATTATTTAGCTTTTCCCACATTGTTTTACCAGCAGGGCCACGCATCTCATCTAAAAATTCACTTACACGATCATCGTCCATAAACTTACGTAGCATACGCTCAGTACTTTCCCAAGTACCAACTAAACTAGCACCTGATGAAACTTCACCAGTAAAGCTTTTAATTGTGGTTTCTACATCATCATTTGATACATGACCTAATTGAGCCATCTCTCTTGAAATATCTCTAATTTCATGCTCTTCAAGTTTTTTAAATACTTGTACTGCACGCTCTTCACCAATTGAAAGAAGTAGAATTGCTACATCTCTTAATCTGCTAGTATTTTTTCTTCTTACCATATCAACAATCCCTTACTTATCAGCTGCATCAGTTAGCATCCAGCGTTTAATAACCTGTGTGCTTTCATCTGGGTGATTTTCAATAATGTTGGCAGCCTTTTTAATAGATGCTTCACGTACTTTACCTTCAACATTTGATACTGCAACTAGAGTATCTTCTTCTTCCTCTTCATCATCTTCATCTGAAATTGTAACTTCAGGAACTATAGCCACAGGTGGTGGCATTTTAGCCTTCACAACAGAATTTGTTGTTGATAAAATAGGTTTGATAACAAAAAATACCATAACAATAAAGCCAACCATCATCATTGCATACTCAATTATTTTAATAATATCATTATTTGAGAATAAAGGTTCTACAACATCTTCAACTTCTTCAATTTGGCTAAATGGTAAGTCAATAACTTCAACCATGTCACCACGTTTTTCATTAAAGCCAACAGCAGATTGAATTAGTGTTTTTATTTTGCTTAATTGTGCATCAAGCATAGGAACATATGATTTTGTACCATCGTGGTTATTTTTATAACTACCTTCTAAAACAACTGCAACAGAAAGACGAGTTATTTTACCAGCTTGTTTAATAGAGTGACGAACTGTTTTTGATATTTCATAATTAACTGTAGAGTTTGTAGCTGTTTGATTTGATACTGCAGCTGAACCTTCAGATTTATCAGACCCATCATTAGAGTTTAAATTGCTTTGTGTACCAACAACTGCAGGGCTTGCACCTTTTGACTTGTTTTCTTCTTCAGAAACTTGCTCAGATCTAACAACTTGAGTAGTTGGGTCATAAATTTCAGCTGTTTCTTCTGTTCTGTTCATATCAATTTCAGCAGTTACTTTAACATTTGCTTTACCAATACCAACAATAGTTTCTAGCATATTAGTTAGCTGGCTTTGATATTTAGATTCTAATTTTGCTTTGTAGTTTTGAGATGTTGATAATTTATTCATATCAGACTCACCATCGCCTGATGATAAAAGCTTACCTCTATTATCTATAATGGCAACATTTTCTGCTAATAAATCAGGAACTGCAGATGCTATCATATAAGTAATAGAGTTTATCTGCTCTGCTTCTAATATTCTTGAACCTAAATTAACAACAACTGAGGCTGTAGGTTTTGTGTTTTCTTTTAAAAACAATCTTTTCTTAGGTATAACTAAATGCACTCTTGCATTATTAATTGCAGGTAATGACATGATGGTTCTTGCAAGTTCACCTTCTAAGGCACGTCTTGCGTTAATATTTTGTACTAGTGATGTTGTTCCGAATGCACTTGAATCATCAAAAACTTCATAGCCTTTAATATTGTTACCAACCAAGCCTTCGCCAGCTATTTTTAATCTTAGCTCGCCAACTTTATTTTGTGGAACATAAATATTACTTTCGCCTTTTATTTCATAAGTAATACCAGCAGCAGAAATTTTTTCAACTATTAAAGAAGCTTCTTTAGGAGCTAGGCCACCATAAAGTAAGCTCATAGTAGGAGCTGTTAGCTTCATGCTAATAAAAGTAAAACCGATAATCATGCTAAGTGATAGTGCTAGCATCATTAATAATTTACCTGCGCCTAATTGCTGTACTATTTTACTTACAACGTCTGACATAAAAAAGCCCTTTTCTTAAAATTTGAATATTATTGAATTGTTTTTCTTATTATTTATATATACTTAATATAGTTACTTAAGTAGTATTTGCAGTGTTTTTATTTTTTATTAAATTATAGATATAATAATTGCATGCTATATTTTTGCATAAAATACTAAAAAGTGCAAAATATTTATATTAAAAAGTTGTTTTTAGTTATTTTTTTATAAAATAAGAAGTGTCAGTTATTTTGAAAGACTTAAAAACATTGTGATATAAATGTCTAATAAATATGTTAAAAAACAAAAAAAATAGACAATAAAATTGTTTTTTGCTTGCTAATTACTTTTATATATGTCCATAATATTGTATGGATGAATTAATCATCTTACCATTAAATAAAGGATTTTGTTTGAAAACAAGTTAGGAAAACTTAACAAACTAATCCCGCTGACAAGGAGTCGGTGTAATAAAATAATCCAAGTAGGGAGATAACGATATGGTTTTATCAATTACAACAAACACAGCTGCGTTAAACGTTCAAAGAAACTTAAACAAAGCAAACGAAGCATCAGCTAGTTCATTAGCTAAATTATCATCAGGTTCAAGAGTTCCAACAGCTAAAGATGACGCTGCGTCACTTGCTATTGGTTCACGTGTTGAAGCTGAAATCGCTGGTCTAAAGCAGGCTTCAGTTAACGCATCGCAAGCAACTTCATTATTACAAATTGCAGATGGTGCATACACAGAAATTAACGATGTTCTAGTTCGTCAATCATCATTAGCTATTCAATCATCATCAGGTCAATTATCTGATACTGAGCGTGCTATTATTGATTCAGAGTTCCAAGAGCTTAATTCTGAAGTAGACAGAATCGCTAACGATACTGAATTTAACGGTAATAAACTACTTAATGGTGGTGATGTTAAAACAACATTTACTGAAGGTACAGCTGGAGAAGCGGCATCATTTGGTATAACAGTAAATAGTACTGATGCAACACAAACAGGTGCAGGTGATGTATTCCAAGTTGACTATGCTGCAGGTGTATTTACAGTTACAAATACAAATGCCGCATCGCCAGAAGTATTCGTTGTTGATGCTACAGATCAACTAACAGCTGCTGGTAACTTAGCTAGTGTAGGTGCTGCTGGTACTGAACTAACAGTTGACTTTGGTGAAGCAGGTATTTCATTAACTTTAAATGAAACGTTTAACGGTGGTAACGCTATTGATACTTCAGGTGCTACTGATGATGTTGAAGCTACAGTTGTAGAAACTGCAACAACAGCAAGAGCATTTGACTTTAAAGTTGGTACAGGTACTGTAGCTGCAGAAGATAACTTAAACGTAACAGTTGAAGGTGCTACTACAAACAACTTAGGTACAAACGCTTCATCAGTTGAAACTCAAGCAAATGCAGAGTTAGCAGTTGGAACAGTTAAGTCAGCAATTGATTCACTACAAGAATCAAGAGCAAAAGTTGGTGCTTCATTATCTAGATTAGATTTTGCTTCATCAAACATCGCTGTTGCTATTGAAAACCAATCAGCTGCTAAATCTGGTCTATTAGACACAGATGTTGCTTCTGAAACAACTAACTATGCTTCACAGCAAGTTATTGTACAAGCTGGTGTATCACTATTAGCTCAAGCTAACCAACAGCCAAACCAACTACTAAAACTTTTAGGTTAATTTTTAAAAATATTAGTAAGAACGGTTTGTTCAAAAATAAAAAAGGAATCTTCGGATTCCTTTTTTTATGCCTATAGATTATTAACCATAAAAAAATATACAACTTTAGTAATAAAATATAGGTATTACTTATTAGGTGTTCAATTGTATATATGCAACTGCATACTTGTATAAGTAGTTGTAAAGTATTGTAAAAAAGTAAAATATATACCATAGTAAAAAGGTAAAGTATCTGGGAAGGTATTATTATATAAATAAATAATTAAGTAAAAAATATTACTTAATTAAGGGGATAGAAAAAAATGGCATTGTCAATATTATCAAATATAGCTGCTGATGAAACAAGAAGTCAGGTATCAAAAGCTAATAGGGAGTCATCTAGGTTGATATCTGAACTATCAACGGGTTTAAAAGTTTCAAGATTAAGTGATGACTCATCATTATATGTTTTAGGTACAAGGTCAACCGCTAAAATAGCAGGGTTAAGACAATCTTTAAATAATGTGTCTCAAGCTCAATCATTATTGCAAGTTGTTGAAGGTTCATACAATGATATAAATGATATATTAATTAGAAAATCATCATTAGCATCACAAACTGCAACAGGTACTCTATCTGACTCTGAGCGTCAAATCATTAATGAGGAATTTCAGCAACTAGGTGATGAGTTAAATAGAATTTCAGAATCTACTACATTTAATGGTAACAATTTGATTAAAAAAGAGATTTTAACAATTGATACTAAGCCTAGAAATGGTTTAAGTGTATCTTCAGAGACTTTAGAAGGCAAAGTTAATATTAAGTATAATAAGAGCCAAGAGAAGTTTTTTGTTAGGCTTAATAATATATTTCAAGCGGCTTATGATGTAACTTCAGTTTTAGGTAATGGTGATTTTAGCTTTAATATAGGGTCTATAAAGTTTGAATTAGATGAAAGCGAATTCAATTTTAATTCTTCATTTGGTTATGCTGCAGTTGAGTATGAGTTGAAGGATCTTGGAGGGAAAGATTTTTCATTTAAAGTTGGTAATGAACAAAATGGCAATGATAATTTAGATTTATTTATTCAATCAGTTGATACAGCTTCATTAGATATTGACAGTGTAAGTTTAACAACTCAAGCAAACTCAGTTATAGCTTTAAAATCAGTTAATGATGCAATTGACTCATTATCATCTAAAAGGTCGGCTGCAGGTATTGCATCGTCACGTTTAGATATTGTACAATCAAACTTAGAAGTTACAATTGAAAATAAAGAGGCGGCTAATTCTAACCTTTTAGATGTTGATATTGCTGCAGCAACATCATCATTTGCAAATAACCAAGTTATACTACAATCAGGTATATATTTATTAGCACATGTAAACCAGCAACCAAACCATTTGTTAAATCTTATTAAGTAACTAAATAAGTAAATAAATTGCTGATTAAATATAGTGCAAATTAAAGAAGAGTTAGCTCTTCTTTTTTTGTTTTTTAAAAAAAACTATGCTATGATTAATTATACAAAAAAGATATTTTACAATTAATTATATATACTAGGTAGAGGTTTATTAGGAATGAAATTATATAAGAATTTAAAAAGTGATTTATTTACATTTAAATCTGAAAAATTAACTAAAATATCTATATTCTTTGTTATAGTGCTAGATATCTTTTTATTTTCAACAGTTATGTCAGGGATTGATTCAGAACAAGAAAAGTTAGTGACGGTTTCAAACAAGTATCCATACTCATGCAGATCAGAAAGCGTTAATAAAGTAGAAAACCTTTATTATGTTGGTTATATATCAAAAAACTCTGATCAGGACAGCCGTTGTGCTAAAATATCAAAATATTTATCTGATATTAAGAATAATAAAGAGTTTAAAGAAAATAATACTACAAAAATAAGATTAACCAGAGAATTAAAAAGCCTTAGATCTTCTATAAAAAGAGCTGGAGATCGTTACAATACAACTCTTCTCGACAATATAGCTGAAAACCCTAGTTTAAAAAAAGAAATTGCTAGGACTAGACCTTCTCTTAAAGGAAATTATGATAAATTAATTAAAAAAGAAAAAGAGTTAGAAAAATCTTTAGCTGAAATACCAAAATTACAAGATAGTAAAATATATAAAGATTATGTTAACTATAAAAATGCTAATATAGATGCTATAAAAGAAGATTACACAAGCTATAAAAAAACTTATGAATTAAAAAGCTATCTTTACCTTTTAAAATTTGTATTACCATTGCTTTTATTATTTGGCTATATTTATATTTCAAATAAATCAAAACAGTTAAAAGGCGTTAATTTTAATAATATTATGTTAGTTATTAGCTCTCATTTATTAATTATATTAGCTATACCAGTTATTTGGGGTGTATTTACAACGGTTTGGAGTTTAATACCTAAGCTGTTATTATCTAAAATTATTAATCTTTTGGTGTCATTTAGTGCATTGTTCTTAGGTTTTTATGGAATAATAGTGTTGGCAATTTTGGTTGTTTTTGGTATAGTGTATTATCTACAAAGAAATTCGCACAAAAAACATAGAATATATTCAGTGTTTAAAAAAAGTATTGCTAAGTCAGTTTGTTATAATTGTAAATGCAAAGTTGATTATGCAAACGATAAATTTTGCGGATTTTGTAAAGAAGAAATATTGCAAGATTGTAAATCATGTAATAAGCAAAAAATTAAAGTAGCACAATATTGCAGACACTGCGGAACAGAGTAATTAATATAATAAGAACCAATAAAGGAATAAAATAAATGTTTATACAAGATGCAATGGCACAAACTGCCGAAATGGCTCCAAATGCAACGCCAGAATCAACTATTAGTACATTAGTAATGATGGCTATATTTTTAGGAATTTTTTACTTTTTAGTTTATAAGCCACAAGCAAACCAAGCTAAAAAACAAAAAGAAACAATGGATTCTATTAAAAAGAATGATATCGTTGTTGTTGCCTCAGGTATTATTGGTAAAGTTATAAATGTTCATTCAGATGAAATTGTACTAGTTGAAATTTCAGACGGAGTAGTTATTAGAGTTGAAAAAGACAAGATAGCTGAAATCATTGATAAAAAACACTATATTAAAATTAAATAAATAATTAGATAAATAAAAGGATAATTTTATGCAAATAACATTATTAAAAAAAGTAATGATTGTACTGGCTATTATATTAGGTTGCATTTATGCATTGCCAAATGTATTTAAGTATACATCATTAAGCTCATCGGTTGAAAAATACTTACCTGAGAATACTATTAACCTAGGTTTAGATTTACAAGGTGGTTCACATTTAGTATTACAAGTTGAATTAGACACTTATTTAAAGTCTCGCTATTCTAATATGTCATCAGAATTAAGGAAAGTTCTTTCTAAAGAAAAGCTAAGATATAGAAATATTAGATCTACATCTGAAGGTATTACTTTTACAGCTCTTAAAAAAGATCAGGTTCTTAAAATAAGATCAGCTTTAATTAAAAACTTTGGTGCTGGCATTTTAAAAATTGAGTTAGATAATGATTTTGTTAAGGTTTCATATTCAGATATGGAAAAACAAAATATTCAAAACTATGCTATTGGGCAAACTTTAGAGATTTTAAGAAGTAGAGTTGATCAGTTTGGTGTTTCAGAGCCATTAATCCAACGCCAAGGGTTAGATAGAGTTATTATCCAACTTCCTGGTATTAAAAATGCTAAATCAGCAAAAGAGTTAATTGGTAAAACAGCTCAATTAAACTTCCATTTAGTTGATGATGTACTTGCTCCAAATGATAGAAGAGTATTAAGAGCTCCTGAAGGTAAAATAGTATCGTATGAAGTTTTAGGTACTGACCTTAACGGAATGCAAATAAAAGAATATTATTTATTAGATAAAAGACCAATTTTAAGCGGTGAAAACTTAGCTGATGCAAGAAGTGGATTTAACGAACAAAACCAAAGCAACATATCAATAACATTTGATGCTAAAGGTGCAAGAAAATTTGCTAAAGTAACTACAGAGAATGTTGGTAGAAGAATGGCTATTGTTTTAGATGGTCAAGTGTATTCAGCTCCAAACTTATCAGAGCCTATTTTAGGTGGTCGTGCATCAATTTCAGGTAGGTTTACACCTGTAGAGGCTGAAAATTTAGCAATTACTTTAAGAGCTGGTGCATTACCTGCACCTGTTAAGATTGTTGAAGAAAGAACAGTTGGGCCCTCTTTAGGTGCTGATTCAATCCAAGCAAGTAAAATTGCTATTATGGTTGGTTTTTGTTTAATCTTAGTATCAATGATTCTTGTTTATGGATTTATGGGCTTAGTAGCAAATGTAGCACTAATAGTTAACGTTATTTTAATTGTAGCTTTAATGAGCTTATTTAACGCAACACTAACGTTACCAGGTATTGCAGGTATTGTGCTTACCATGGGTATGGCGGTTGATGCTAACGTTCTTATTTTTGAAAGAATAAGAGAGGATCTTAGAAAAGGTTTTGCTCCATTGAAAGCTTTAGAAGAAGGTTATGCAAGCGCATTAAGTACTATTTTTGATGCAAACATAACAACATTTATTGCAGCTATTGTATTATTTGCTATAGGTAGTGGTACTATTAAAGGTTTTGCATTAACACTAAGTGTTGGTATCGCATCATCAGTATTTACAGCAGTATTATTAAGCCGTTGGATATTACAAGTTACAAACAAAGTAACAATTAAACCAATTAAAACAACAAAATAAGTTAAGGATTTATAAATATGAAAAAAATAACAATCGATTTTGTATCTAAAAGATTATTCTTTAGTGCTATTTCAAGTTTTATAGTTTTAGCAAGTTTTGTACTATTATTTACTAAAGGGTTAACTTTTGGTATTGATTTTTCAGGCGGGACTTTATTAGAATTTAAAACTAATACAAACCAAACTATACAACAAGTAAGAGCAAAGCTAGACCAAACAGATTTAAACGGCTATTCATTACAAGAATATGGTGCAGAAGATGAATTTGTAGTTAAACTACCTGGTAAAATATCAGATAGTAAAGTTGCAGAGGATTTAGTTGTATCTTTAGATGCTGAATTAAGACGTTTAGAGTATGTTGGGCCTCAAATAGGTGAAGAACTTGCTGAAAAGGGTATTCTTGCAACTGTAGTTGCTTTAATAGCGGTTCTGCTTTATATATCTGCAAGGTTCCAGTTAAGGTTTGCCCTAGGTGCTGTTATTGCTCTGTTTCATGATGTGATGGTAACTTTAGGAGTTTTTGTTGTATTAGGTAAAGAGTTTTCATTACCTGTGCTTGCTGCTGTGTTAACAATTATTGGTTATTCATTAAATGATACTATTGTTGTTTATGATAGAATAAGAGAGAACATGGAAAATGAAGAAAATGATGATGATCTTCCTAAAACTATAAATAATAGTATTAATGAAACTTTAAGAAGAACATTAATTACATCGCTTACTACATTTGTTGTGCTACTGGCATTATACATATATGGTGGACAGTCAATTAATGATTTTGCCTTTACGCTTTTATTTGGTGTAGTTGTTGGTACGTACTCATCAATTTTTGTTGCAAGCCCAGTATTATTATACTTAGCAAAATTAGCACCAAAACCTAAAAAAGAGCAAGAAGAAGAGCTACAAGATTTTTCAAGATTTAACGATGTTAAAGACGATTAAATAAATTTAATATAAATAAAAGGATATAAATAATATGACTTATACAGTAAAAGAAGATATTAAGCCATCAGGTTTAAACGGTATTTCAGATGATCAAATCGCTGACCATTGGAACTTATACGTTGGGTATGTTAACCAAACAAATGCTCTTAAAAAAGAGCTAGCACAATTACGTGAAGATGGCCAAGGTGCTACTTTAGCATATGCTGATCGTCGTCGTAGATTTGGCTTTGAATTTGCAGGTCTAACATTGCATGAATACTACTTTGGTAATTTAGAAGCAAATGTTACTTTAGATGAAGACAGTGCTTTTGCAGATGCTATTATTAAAAGCTTTGGTTCAATCCAAGCTTGGAAAGATGATTTTACAGCAACTGGTAAATCACGTTCAATTGGTTGGGCTATTTGTTATATGGATCCTGAAACTGGCGATCTTAATAACCACTTTGTACAATTACACGAAGAAGGTAATATCCCAGGGTTCCACCCAATAGTAGTAATGGATGTTTGGGAGCATGCATACATGGTTGACCATAAAGCAGGCGGACGTCCAGTGTATATCGACTCTGTAATGTCAAACATTAACTGGAATGAAGTAAACGCTCGTTTTACATCAGCATCAGATAAGCTTGCATCATTAAGATAGTTTAACTATTATATTTAATACAAATAAAAAAAACCGCCTATATGGAGGTTTTTTTCTGTGATTTAGGTAAGCCATTTTGTTGGTATTAGCTTACCTTCGCTATTTTTTATTATCATTATTGATAATGCCCCGATTGATACTAAGTGAAATACAAAAAAAGAATCTGTTAAAATGGCGTCACTAATAAACATAGCGACTATTATTGGCAGAATATTTTCAAAATTATTTTTTTTGCTATATGCTACAAAAAATAGCATAAAAAGTAGGGTAAAATACATAAATGCGGCTAATGCCATATTTATGTATGTTTTTTCTTCAGGTGATATAGAGTAATTCTCCATACCACCTATTATATGTATAATTGAAAGTATTAAAGATATCTTTAATACTTTATTAAAAAAAACTTTCATTTTATTCCATTAAGGGCATGCGCCCTAATTAATTTGCGGACGCCGAGTAAAGCTGTAAGATAATTATATATAGTTTGTATAATTAATTATTTTAAAAAAACGGCAAGTTTTAAGTTAACTATTTATAGATAGTTATGTAAATAAGTGTCTGACAAACAAAAAAACCTCCATATTGGAGGTTTTTTATTATTTTGATTCTTTAAAAAACATTTAAGCTTTAGTTAATTTATCATTAATGTTTATCAGTTTTATTGCAATTATTGATGTTATTGTAGAGATTAATAAATAAACATTAAAATCTGTTAGATACATTAAATGTAAAATATTTGTTATTGATATGATAATAAGATATGTTTTTGGGCTTTTATTTAACTTAAGTTCAGCGCGCATAGCTATACTAAAATAAATAAAGTAGATAATTATGTTAAATAAAGAAGTTACAAGATTACTTTGATTTTCTAAAATAAAATTTGGAATTATTATTAATAAGAAGCTTATTAAAATAACTATATTGATAAGTGAGGTTATTTTTATTTTACCTAAAGCTTTTATTAAATCCATGATTATTCCTTTAAGGGGCAAGTGCCCAAGTTAATTTGAGGGCATCGAATAAATTTGTAAATATCTATTAATAAATAGATGTCTATTGAAACGATATGAATAAGTTATAAAAGCATTATAGTGTATTTTTGTATACATTTCTAGTGCTTGATTAAAAGCATTATTTTTTTTAGAATTTGTTATATTTTAAATAAATAAAAAGCCTTCTTAATTAAAAAAAGACTTTTACTAGTTATATTATTCTACAGGTGGAATATTTGA
>JAYJMJ010283472.1:0-11441 GCA_036873875.1 Laminaria ephemera
CGTCATGTTCAGCAATAGGCTGTCACTTCGGTTGGCGGGAGCGTTGGTATCGATCGCCATTAGCCTTGTGAAACACACGCGCACGATCTCGATGGCGGCTGTACGATCCCGTTTGGCGATGGCAGGAGCGATGCATAGCTCGGCAAGAATTTTCGCGACAGGATGCGGCGCCGAAGCAGCCCACTTCCGGGCTAAGTCGGGATGTGTCTTGGCCAATAGACCAAGCTGTGTCGCACTCTGCTGCATCACGTAGAACTCAACACCGAAATCAAAATGAGATTTTGTGGCGAGCCATTGGGCCAAAGCTGCCTTGCTAGTCGAATCATCATCCATAATCGCATAAAGTTCGTAACTGTCGGTTACGTTCGAACTTGCACGTTCATCCTTCGGACCGTCCATAAAACTCAGATCGAAATTTTTTGGAGCATCGCGGCGCAGACGAGTATATGCGTAGCCAGAGCCAGCAACGCTTCCCGAAACCTCTTGGATCTTATTCCATGCCTCCTCCGCTTTCCCCGAGCGGTAGTAGTCATCCACGATCGTTCGCACCCGCGTGAAGTCATTTTGATCATCGGAATGGCGTGCGATTGCAAGGATGTCTCCCCTGAATGGGCCGGGGTAGTTTTCCTTAGTAGGTAGTACTTTTTTGATGATACTCTGTTTTAACACTGCGCGCTGCGGATCATTACGTAAATACTTTAACGCGACGTTAGCGTACACGTCTCGCCTAAATTTTGTGGACTGAATCAACCCCAGCACTTGCGCGTCGGATAATTCAGAAGGCTGGGACAATAGTTTACGAATCACTTCATCCTCGTACGCGGCATTCTCGCCGCCTTCGATGGGATGTTTGAGAATAAAATCGGCAGTCCATGCTGGATCAATCGCCGCATAGGTCGCCGTAAAAATATTGACTCGATCTGGCGAAGTTGGATTAGCCAGCGCTGCTGCGCGATCAGTTTCCACCAGTTTTTTAGCCAGTTCGACACGTTGCGCATAAGGCATTGGCGGCGGAAGCTGTTGGCCAACGCAAATGGGCGCGAGTGAGATCATGACAAGGAGAAACGCGATTGATTTTCTAAACATTTTCATTGGCTCAATAATTTCTAAATGTTTTGCTCGGCCAAGGCAGCCAAGTTGGCTTGGATACCGCCGGCCAGAAATCGGACTCATCGCTCTGCAAGACATCCACCAGCGATCCATAGCTGCGAAACTCGCGAGGGTTATCCGACTCGCGAATCCGCTGGAAATACTCAGCCAATCCCTCCGGATCGATGGCCGCTTGATAGGCAGCAGAATTCTTCTCTCCGTTGCCGCTATCAATTTTGTGGTCGCGAAGCAACGCTTTGGCCAGCGCTAGATCGTAGCGAGCAATCGCACCTGCTGCGTCTTGAATTAATGACTGATTGCTCTGCCCCTTGATCCAGCGGGTTCGTGGCAAAACATGAAACACTGCCTGCCAAATCATCGGGCGAACTTTCTCGGGCGATACGACGTTGGCAATCGGCAGCAACCCGCCCAGCGTCGCAGATCGAGATTGATACGACGAATTGGCGGCTTCCTGATCTCGATCCAGCGTCTCAATGGCTTTGGCTAACAGCTCTTGGGCTAGTTTGCGGTCGGAGTCATTCAATCGCCACGCCATCATGCCGTAAGCCCATGCCCGTTGGTTGGGTTCGTCAATCGATTCGGCCAAACGAGTCGCAGCAGCCGGTTGTTCGACTGCCATCCGATGTACGACGGCAATCGACAAATGGGCGAACATGATTTGTTTGGGATTCGCAGGGTTGTCGCGCAACAGTTCGATGGCCTTTTCCGGATCCGTACGACAGCAATGAAATGCCAATCGACCGGCCGCCGTTGGTTTCTCGTTTTCCGTCTTGATCCCTTCGATTAGGCTCATCGCCAACTCAGGATCCGACTCGACGATCAACGATGCGAACATGCTACGAGGCAGCGCTGTCCAGCCATCGGCTGGTAACTTTTTCACGTCATCAATTTGCTGCTGAACGATCTTCTTTGTTAACTCAGGCCGATCGGTCGCCAAGTAGTGTTCAGCTAAAATTGCCCATGAAGCAACTCGAAAGGCTGGCTGTTTGACAGCGCGGGCTGTATTGGCCAACTGTTTCTCGATCGTCGGTAACGCTGAATGGCCTTCAGGGAGATCCGTAAGTATTTTCCCGATCATCATGGACCGCATCATGGGATTGCCCATCCCATCAATCAACTCCAACGCGGATTCAATATCGCTATTGAGCAACGCGTCGATAATTGACCCCTTGGCGCTCATCGTCGATTGTCGATCAAGGCTGTGATCTTTCAGATACGCCAAGGTTTTCTGAGGTTCGATTCGCCCCAAAATTTGCAACGCCTGCATGGCCAGTGTGCGATCGTTTGGATTTTCTTCTAGTCGCTGCCACAATGACGCTTTGACGGTGTCCAGCGTTTGCTGCCGAATCGCGTCGGTCAGCAGATATTTTTCGTTGGCTACCGCCTCGTGTTTTTCATCGTCGCGCAACAAGACAACTTGCGCCTCGCCGCTGCCGTTGAGAATTGCGCCTGAATATTGAAAGCCATCGGCACGAGCAACGATGATGCCGTCGGTGGCTTGGATCGTGGCAGTTCCATTTTCGATTCCAAGCGTTTTGGCACGGCCGCCGTTGTAGAAGATCGCCTGTACAGAAGTGACCGGCTTGTCCGCCGAATCAATAAACCGCACCGTTGTGTTAACGGATTCGCTGGTTGGCGGCTCGTTTTGGGCATTCGCGGGAACTAACGAATGGATTTGCGTGAGGAGGGCAAGTAAGAACACGATCTCGGTGCGTCGTGATACGCGGAGTGGACGGATTGCGTTCATAAATTTCTCGTGGTTACTATTGTTTCGATAGGAAGTTCCATTCCGCTTTCAAAACGGGATATGGACTTCAAACGTCTGTTCCAACTTCCCGCCGATTGGTCCCAATTCGGCTGACGCGTCGATCGTGAATGATCCGCTGGCCTTCTCACCGGGGCGCCCCACTGGCACCGAAGATAGACTGCCTCAGCTGAATCCTGAACACGCGGAGGTTGGTTTGTTTTCTGAATTCGCCGCCACATCGAGAGCGTTTCTGATCGAAAACGTCGCCGTGTCGAGGAGCCGCATCGCGTGGGGATCGGAGCCGGGTTTAAGGTGTACCAACTCCGTCACCAGCAGCCCGTTGTCCGTTACCAAAGATGGTTTCAGTTGTGTCAAATGACCAGTCCATGAGTCGAGTTGATGCACGGCCTTGGCAGTAAACTTGAATCCTGTAAGTAATTCGACGTCGTGGTACTGGCCCGATTTGACATCGATCCAATCGCGGTTTGCGCCGGCGCTGAGGTTCATGCGCCAGGTTGCTTGGTCCGCATCTCGCGTTTGCACGAACAAGCTTTCGATACAATAACGCCCCGGCGGAATCGCCATCGGCTCGTCCGTCAAACGAACTGCGATCAACATGCCGTCTTTGTCACGCAACGCACCTTCGAGCACGTCCAAAGTCGTGCCAGAACCCTTCGGCTCGAAAACAAATCGCACAAAGCCGCGTTCTGTCTCCGATGAGAGCTGCAACGCGTGCCCCAGCCGGTCAGACCTCACGCTGTACCGCTGGCTCGATAGCTCGATGTTGTTGGCCATGCCGAAGCGTTCGGTGATGAAGTCAAACGAGCCGTCGGAATCTAAATCAATCCACAATTGATCACGTGATTCGTTGGGCAACCCGTTTCCGTCCATGTCAACACGACGCGTTGCGTACCGCTGGCCGCTCAATTCAACTTCTCCCGCCGCAAAACCAAGCGTAGCGATGCGAATCGTGTCTGGTTCGTCGGACTTTGGCGTTCCGACGCTGTGTTTGGGGGTGATCGCGATTTGACGCTTTCCGTGGATCGACGTTGTGCCGTCCCTGACTTCGGCCGTTACGTCAGCAACCCAAGTCTTGCCCGCAAGGATTACTGTCGTGACCTCTTCGTCTGCTTCAATTTTTCGGTCGCGATCTGCGTCCAGAAAAATTCGTCCAACCTTGCCGCCGATCATTTCGACGACCACGGCCAGTCGAGTAGACGTGGAATCACCAAAGTGCCATTGCGCGAATCGGCAGTCTTGCTCGGCCAGCATCGCTTGAATTTCAATGTCGACAGGGCGATTGGGTGTGAGATTCAATCTCGTGCCGTTTAGCAGCAAGTCGTCCCTTTCGATTTCATCGGGACCGATGCGCTGCCAATTCCAATTCGGGTCATTCGCCAGTAACTTGGCTGGGTTTACAGGAACAATCGCTTGCCCACGCGAAAGCAGTGGAATCGCGGGCCAAGAAAGCGCCATGACCACAAGCAAGCCAACGGAAATCGCAAGCAACCCGCGAGTTGTCAGCGCCATCGGTCCGAGGGATCGGCTGGTTTGCATTCGCAACTTGGTAACGCTGGCGTTTCGTTCTTCTCGACCCGCGTTTGCGTTGAGTAATGCATCGATCCGCGTCGTAAGCTGGTTCGGTTGACTGCCCATTGCCGATAAAGCCAGCTCGGGCTTTTGTGGGGCATGATGAGAGTGGTGCATCACATAACACTGCAGCAACGTGTCGGCATATTCGACTGGCGAACGCGTTTCGACCGTCCACGCATCGCAACACAGCTCGCGCAACTGCGAAACAGAGCGGCTAAGTCGCCACACGGCAGGATGAAAAAACAGAATAGATTCGACTACTCGTTGAACCAATTGCGTGAGCGGATCGAAACGAAAAACATGTGCCAGTTCGTGAGCCAGGATTTGCTCCAGCTGGTCGGGAGTCAGCCCCGTCACCAAGGTTGTGTTGACCAGAATTGAGGGACGCACGATGCCCACAACCAATGCGGTACCCTGCCCTGCAAAGATCGCAATCGGTGTGCGAAGTTGTCGACCCAAAGACTGTGACGCCCGCCGTGCCAGACGCAAAACGAACGGCGATTCGTTTTGCACTTCGCCCGACAATTTACCAGCGGTCCGTGACAGAAGACTTGAACGAGCAAGCTGATGTTGGTTTCGCAAGCCAAGGCCAAGGCGAAAAACCATGAACAGGACACCCAAAACGTAGGCCAGTGTGGCAGTCGCTGAGAGGACGACGAACCACGAGGCATGGCCAATCGAAGATTGTGTGCTGGCTGGGGTTAGTAAAACCGTTGAACGGTCGCCTTGAGTCGGTTGCGAGGAGCGGTTTGAATCAGATAGACCGCCGTTGGTTGACAGAGCCACCAGCTTGTTTGATTGCCCCAAGGCTTCCAGGTCCCGAAGCCCAATCGAATTGTCGTTTGCCAATTCCCGCAGCGCAAAAAGTTTCATGCTTCCGGTGCGGACATATTGTTGGGCGGCAGTTTGCACCGCCATCGGCGCATCGGATCGAGTGAGCCACGTGTAATTCAAAAACGGCGTGCAGCCAATCAGCACTAATGCCGTCAGCGCAACGCGAAATCTTAGATAGAAGGAGGCTGGTGAATAACGCAAAAACAACGACACCGCCAACGCGATCACGCAGGCCTGCCAAGCCGTATGCAGAAGTGACATACAAACCCACCAGCACGTCTGCGGGTTGAACGGCAAACTGATATCAATGAAGGCGAACAGCTCGTTCATTTGCGTTGCTCCTTCATCTTCTGGTTGATGCGTTTGCGTAATTCAATCAACTCGGTTTCATCGATTTCCTCGGCTTCGATCAAGTTCAGCATCAGCTCTTTTGCTGATCCATCAAATACGCGGGAGACCATGTCCCCCAGCATTTTCTGCGAAACATCGGTTTGGGAAACGATTGGCCAAAACAGATAGCTCTTGCCCTCTTTCTTTTTGTCGAGGTAGCCTTTGTCGACCATGATGTTGAGCATCGTGATGACCGAAGTGTGCGCGCTGTCGCGGCCCGCCGTCGCGAGCCGATCGCGGATCTCACGAACCGTTTCCGGGGACGTCTTCCACAACACTTTCAAAATTTCCAACTCGAACTCGGTCGGATGTATCGAAGCCGGTCTGGCCATCGCGGTGCCTCTTCGTGGAACTCGGAGTACTGTTCTCTTGATATTCTAATTTATTAGAATATGGGTAGTGGAGCAAGTAGATTTTCTAAGAAATTAGAATCCAATGTGATCGAGACCTTGGCAGTCCCCAGCTCAGCTTTTTTAAGTGCATCGCTTCTGCAGGGGGGCCTTGGCGGTCTTCACTTATGCGATGAGCCGCGCTTTTGCTCGCTTGGTTGACATGATTGTCCAAAGCTACTCCAGCGAGCAAATCACGGCATCACGCTTACGATGCCTCGCGATCAGTTTGAAGACGCTTTAGAGGTCGCGGAAGAAGTTTGATGGAATTTTGATGCCAACTTCGCAGCCACGTGGCGTCGTGCTGGGAATGTTTAAGGCGCTCGCCGCGGCCAAGATCAATGTCGAAGCGATCAACACCAGCGAGTTCTGGAGCATTGTCGTCGTTGATGGCAGCGAAGGCGAAAATGGGATCAAGCGTTTGCGAAATTCCATTCTCCAATTCGTTACGAAGCTAGAAGCTAGAGTTCGATCCCTGAATGACACGAGTAGTCGCGAATGTTTTTGGATTTTGATTCCGTCCATTAGCAAGGACTTAGGTGGTGGTTCCTTGGATGTCTCTTTTAACGCGCATTAAAAAAGCCCTCCAACGATGGAGGGCTTTTCTATGTTTACCGAGATTACTTCGAAGATTTTTTATTTTGTCCAGCGAAGGTTTCTCAAGTTGTAAGGATCAACCGAATCCGTCGTTGCAACGTTGGCTTGCTCATCTCCGTCGCTATCTTTGCCACGCCTGTAGACATTGCGAAGCTTGACCGTTCGGAAGCTTAGGCCCGCTGGTGCCACGGCAAATCCATTGGCAGCAAAAGGGTTGATGCCTTGGCCGACCGTCTTTGGCCAACGCCCAGTTCCAGTGCCTTTGGGGGCAGCAAATTGGCCATTGATGCCGGTCACTGCAAACCCAAGATCAGCCATTGCGCCATAAGTAATTTCGGTAATGATTTTGACCGGAGTTACGATTTCACCAGTCGCAGGGTTGATTGTACGGGAGAAACCGAGCATTACATCTTGCTGGTTGACATCAAGGAAGCTTAGGCCTGGAACTTCTGCCCAATGGCCCAACGCTGTTCCTGGACCGCCTCTTTGCTCCAGAGGAACAAAGGTTGCAAAAGGATTGTTGATCGCTCTGCGGTACGCTGGAAGTGCGTATTCTCCGCCAGTGTACTGAGTCAAACCTGTGCCGTTGGCATTTTGATTTCCAATCAGATTGTCCGGTCCCCACAGTGTTCCAAGGCCAAAGCAATGTCCCATTTCATGAATCGCAGTTTCGAGGAACTCACGGCGTCCATCATCAGTGTCTATGTTGATATCGGCTACGTCGAAATTCATTGACGATGCCAGTACGACCGTTTTGCTTAGCGGCGTGCCGAAGACAGAGGGTTGTTCAAAGGTTAATACCGCGTCTGGCCCCGCAAAACCTAGGATGCCACCTTCACCGTCGACTTGTACTACTGCGGCGGTGATTTGCAGCGAAGTCAATTGCATGCGAATTGCCAACGGAAGCTCAGTACTATAAGCCTGAATTCGTTGTTCCCATACTTGCTCGGCTTCCTCAAAGATCGCCGCCAGTTCAGCGGGCATGTTGCCTGTGTCGACGTCAATGACATCGGCTTCGGATTTTGTCGCACTCAAGCCGGTTATGATTAACGCGACAACGACTGCTTTGATGGTCCCAGAAAAAATTGCATTCTTCACTAGTCTCTCCCACTCTCCCAAAATGGCGCCGTAAGTCGCCAAGGTGATATTAGATTTGAATTGAGATTATAGCTTAAGAAAATGCTAGTTCAACGATTTTTGGCTTCCCAAACGGCCTTATCGGGCGTCTTGAAGCTGGAATTTTCCGCTGGACTGAAGTTCAGGAAAGTGGAATTAGACCAGACTTGGTCGCAGCAACCCTGCAACCTGTTTGGGCCACTACGCAAGATTGGATAAATAGGATGCGTTTTTCGCGGTTCAATTTGCTATTAAATTGCTAAAAACTGATATGTTCCTCAAATTCCTGCATTCTTATTCAACCCTTACAAACCAACATCCGATAGTTCTGGTAGCGAAATCTCCAGAGATTCGCGTGTATTTGCCACTGCTAAAGCAGGAAGAAAGCAATGGGTTTGAAAATAAAGTTTGTCATTGGCGCTCTGTTCGTCTCACTTCTCGCCGTTAATCTGGCGGATGCTCAAGTTGGTACGCCCAGTCCAAAGTTCGGGCCTAAGGCGCTTGAGTCGGCGGATTCGACTCGTCCCTTCGCGGGGCCCGGTGTTTTCGACTACGACACCAGGGCGTTTGCTCCGCTTGAATTCACCAACGGAAAAGAACTGGAGCCCAACAGCGGTTTCTTCTTTTCGCTCGACAAAGTCTACACGAGCGTTAGCCGTGCTGGGCACATTGGCGAAGCCAGCACCAGTATTCAAACTGGTTCGGAATTCATTTGGGGAACTCGCTATGATTTTGGCTGGTTCTCAGATGACGATGACGGCTGGGGGATAACCTATCAAAACTCTGATGGTTCTTCCTTTACCAACGGTCAGGACGTTCTTGTCTCACAGCCGATGCTTGTCAACATGAGCTTGAATACAGTTGAAGTCAATCGTTTGTTCCGCCAGTCGCTTTCTCGCGGCGGCTACCTGGAGCCTTACCTTGGGCTTCGGTACACGAACATTACAGACAAAACACTTGAGGACACGTCTCAGAACACGTTGGCAGGAACCAATGTTTCTAATCGTTTCAAGCAAGAAGTCACCAACAACGCATTCGGTCTTCAGGCCGGCGGTCGATACAATGTTCGCCGCGGACGTTGGCGTACGACAGCGGACGGTGCTTTAGCGACAAGTTACAACCAGCAGCGATACTTTTCGACTGACATCGCCAACAGCGCTGGCGCACAAGGGATCACTGAGACTTACTTCAGCGACCAATCTTTTGTTCCGATCCTCGATGGCCAGTTCGATGTTGCTTACAACATCAGTCGTGACATTTCGCTGCGACTTGGTTTCCAAGCAGTCTACACATGGAACGGAATCGCCCGGGCCAACACGCTGACAACCAGCATCAACCCGAACTCGGCATTCGGTGTTAGTACTGTGCCAACCGGATTGATTGATGACAATCACCTGGCTGCAGGATTCTTGTTCGGTGTTGAATGGCGACGATAGTTGAGCTGGTTGGTCCGTGACCTGCTGAAAAAACGATAACGAAAAAACGCATGTTGATCAATTCAACATGCGTTTTTTCTGTTTTACGATTGGCCGCGAAACGAGTCATCGCAGCCGGCCTTTGTTGTCAAACGCTTTCGGCGTAACTGGCGGCGAGGCCGCGTCGGGATGTTACCAATCCGTGGCTTGCGCTAGAGTGGCTGATTGGTTTACCGGCAGATGTAGGAGAAGGCGATGCCTAGCTCAACTAGAGAGCCAACAACAACCGGCTTGGTGCTTCTAGATAGCCGATGACTTCGTTGAGGAACCTTGCAGCCGCTCCGCCATCGATCAAGCGATGGTCGTATGACAAACTCAGTGGCATCATCAAGCGAATTTCGACTTTGTCATCAACAACAACTGGAAGCTTACGAGACCGGCCAACCAGCAAGATCGCAGTCTCAGGAACGTTGATGATCGGTGTAGAATAAGTTCCGCCAATGGCGCCGAGGTTGCTAATTGTGAATGTTCCACCGCGCAGGTCGTCGATTGTGAAATTGTTCGAGCGAACATTCTCAGCGACTTGGCCGAGTTGACGAGCGATATCTGGAATGCCCATTTGGTCGGCGCTGCGAAGCGACGGGACAACCAAGCCGCGTTCTGTATCAACGGCGATTCCTACATTGACATAGTCTTTGTAGATGATCTGTCCCTGCTCGAGATCAACCGAAGCGTTGATAACCGGGTGGGCTTTGAGTGCCATGGCGACGGCTTTGACAATGAATGGCATCGAAGTCAGTTTGACTCCACCTTCAGCGTATTCTTTTTTGCTGTTCTGGCGAATCGCTTCCAAGGCAGTCACGTCGGCGTCATCAAAGTTAGTGACGCGAGGACAAGTCGACCAGGACTCGTGCATTTTCCTGGCGATCGTTTGACGGATCTTAGGCATCTTCTCGATGTGGACTGGTCCATGGCCGTCGGTCTGGCCGCCGGCAGGAACGCCGGATCCTCCGCCGCCTGAACGACTGCCTTCTCGCACGACTTTGAGAACGTCGTCGCGAACGATCCGGCCGTGTTCGCCAGTGCCTTGGACGTTGGTTAAATCGACTCCGACTTCACGGGCGAAGCGGCGAATGGATGGGCTGGCCGCGACTTCGACTGATGAAGCGGGCTTTGATGTTACCACAGGCGCTGCTGGAGGCTGGGCCGCCACGGGAGCGACTGGTGCCACGGGGGCAACCGGTGCTACGGGCGCCACGGGTGCAGCCGGCGGAGCTGCCGCTACCGGAGGCGCGGCTGGCACAGGTGCAGCTGGTGCGGGAGCTGGACTGGCTGCTGGCGCTGCCGAGCCTTCGATCGTCAACACTGATTGACCAGGGCTGATCGTGTCTCCTTCGGCGCAGTTGATTGACTTGACGACGCCCGGGACATCCGTTGAAACAAAGAGCGTGGCCTTGTCGGTTTCGACTTCGATAACGTCTTGTCCGTCGGTGACGGTTTCGCCGACCTCGACAAGAATCTCCAGCACGTCACCGGATTCAATGCCTTCACCGAGCTTGGGTAGTAAAAAATCTGCCATGTGATTTAGAACCTGATCTAAATAGTGTTTGATTGTTTTGTGGATTTCAAAGTCGTTGGGCCTGCCTCGCAAGCCATTTCACGGGAAGGCTGGTGATGCTAAATTCACCAGCTTCCCGGAGTTGAAACGAGAACTAAGCGTAAAGCGGACTGACCTTTTCGGGGTTAACACCCAGGTCTTTGATCGCTTTGTCTACATCGCTGTTTTCGATCTTGCCTTGCTTGGCAAGTTGAGTCAATGCACCAATGACGATTATAATAATAGATTAGAATCCCTTTGGTAAACATCGTCATCTGGTAAATTAGAATTACAATGATTATAAACTGAAAATAAGACAATAAGACCGTGAGCCTTTCACTAGGACCCGGTGATCACGTAAGTGATAATGACTGAGATTAATAGAATCAAACAATTATGCCCCTAAACTCGAATATACAACTTTGCTACTTAATAACCTTAAGCCATAATATTATACTAGCTGTTGAATAAAAATAATTTGAATTATGAATCATCAAACGTTGTACTTGTACATTTCAGAAATGTTTATATTGATAATTAGTGTTAAACGGCAATTCGATAGCTCGAACTTTACCCGAAATTGACATAGATGCTAAAGGGACCATGCCCCATCTGACAATGTATACACCAAAGCTCTATTCGTTGGACATAAA
>JAYJMJ010283493.1:0-11440 GCA_036873875.1 Laminaria ephemera
GCTTTTTTTGATAGATTAAAAGAAGGCTCGCTTCGATTTGATGTATTTGTGCCATTAAGTACAGTATATCCGTGAAAATAAAAAACTATGAAGTAGTTGAACATGAATAGCCACGGATGCAATCCGTGGGGAAATGTCATAGGGGAATGATGTATCCTTAGAGATGGGTATCTGCACATTTTTATTTCCATCAAATTCCATGAATTCCGTCCGTAAAAAATATCGTGCAGGAATAATACATCCGTGAGAATAATATATTCGTAAAAATAAACCACGACAAAGTGGCTACAACAAACCAAATCTCTCCGCTCTGTTCTCGCTTCTCTATTCTAACTAAAAAGACAAACAATAGCAATATCCTATCAATCCTATCCCACAAAGTTGCATAAAAAAAAGAAAGTCAGTATTTTAACATGAAAATAAGAGTGAGGAGTGATAAGTTATAATCCAAATAGGATGTTAGTTTACATCTAATTAGTATCATAACTCATAACTTATCACTTATAACTTCTAATTCAAAGGCATCACAAAATAAAGTTATGACACGGATAGGTCAATTAGCTACTACAATGTTATTAATAGGACAAGTAGCAACTGCACAAAACCCCACCACTTATCCATCCCCTTTTCAGTCTGTACCCATCACACAATTAGCGCACCAAAATGTGAGTGTATTTAATGCCTACCGCATTAATTCCTCTGGCTTTGAGTTCTCTCCTAGCTACTATATGGACGGAATTGTATATGTATCAGGGCAACAAGATTTTCAGAAAAATAAAAAACAAGCTACCTCTTTTTTCGAGTTACTCCACGCCACTTTTGATGCAGATGGAATGCCCAGTAATCCACAACCTTTCTCAACGCATGTCAATAATCAATTACACGAAGGGCAAGCCTCTTTTAATGAGGAAAGCACGCTTGTTTACTACACTAGCAATAGTGAGGTAAAAAGTGCCGAAGGGGATTATTCTATGAAAATATATGAGGCTAGAAAAAATAAGGAAGATTGGGCACATATTGTAGATTTACCGTTTAATAGTGAAGCTTATTCTAATCAGCATCCGTCTATTTCGACAAATGGTACGACTTTATATTTTGCTTCTAATATGCCCGGTGGCTATGGTGGTACTGATATATATATGGTAGAAAAAGAAGGGGTGAATTGGGGCATTCCTAAAAATTTAGGCGATCAAATCAATACTTCTGAAAATGATGCCTTTCCTTTTATTCATGCTACGGATTATTTATTTTTTGCTTCTCAGGGGCATGGAGGGGAAGGCGATTATGATATTTTTGCTGTTAATATAGAGGGAGGCTTACCTGGGCCACTCTTGCATTTAAATGCCCCTTTTAATTCTCCACAGGCAGATATTGGTTTTATTTTGGACGCCTCCAATACCAAAGGTTTTTTTGCTTCTAATAGAATAGGTGGATCTGGCAATGATGATATTTATTTATTCGAAGCACCATTAGGCGTCTTGCATCATACCAAACAAACGAACTCTAAGCAGGCAATGCCTAGCAAAAAGAAAATTGTTCAAACGGTATCCGCTCCCAAAAAAGCTCCTATAGAAGATACTAAGAAACAAGCTATTGTTGCTACTGTTCCAGCAGAGAAACTCGTCCCAAAAAAAGGAGAGGAGGCTCAAAACAAAATAAAGGAGACAAAAGCGGCTATAGAGAAAAAACAAGCTATTGTCACTACTGTTCCGTCAAAGAAACTCGTCACAAAAAAAGCAGAGGAAGCTCCAAATAAAATAAAGGAGACAAAAGCGACAAAACAAGCTATTGTCGCTACGGTTCCGTCAAAAGAACGAGTATCCAAAAAGATAAAGGAGACCCAAAACAAAATAAAACAGACAAGCACTACTATAGAGAAAAAACAGACCATTGCCACCACTACTCCACCTAAACAAATAGTACCTCAAAAAACACTCCATCCTCAAAAAAGTACCACACCAATAAAAAAGACCATAGAAAAACAGGTGCAATCTACTATTGTCACTGCATCCAAAAAAACAGTACCTAAACAAGAGAAACCGTCTACTCAAAAAACAGCTCCAACGCCATCTACGCTAAAAGAAAAAATGGCAACTGCTACTACTTATAGTGCTATGCCTGCTCAACAAACAGTACCTGTAAAAAAGCAGGTTGCCAATAACAAGCTTCCAAGTAGCAAGCAATTAACCCTTGGTTCTACTATCGACTTAAAACCCATTTATTATGATTTAAAAAATGGCACTATCCGATCAGTAGATGCCGTTCAGCTTAATTCGTTGGTACGCTTATTAAAGCAATATCCTAGTATAGAACTTGAATTAGTCGAGCATACAGATGCTCGTGGCACGACCTTTTACAACCAACAATTATCTCAAACGAGGGCGGTTATTTCTAAAAATTATATAATTAATCAAGGAGGTATTGCCCCTCATCGGGTTAGGGCTATTGGCAGAGGGGAATCGCAATTGCGCAATCACTGTAAGGATAATATCGATTGTTCTGCTGAAGAACATCAGTATAATCGGAGAACGGAAGTGCGAATCGTTAGAATGAGGGAAGCAGGGCAGGTTTGGTTTGAAAGTAAGTAGTGGTTCGGAGGGAAGCAGGTATCGGATACCTCGAAGGTATCCGATACCTTACCTTACTCAATGTTCCAACTCTTCCAATTTTTGATTCATTACCCGAAACCAAATAGGTTGAAATAAGGCCAAAATCAAAGTGCCAGGATAGCCTGTTGGCATTTGGGGACTGGAAGGCATAGATTGTAGCAATTGATATTTTTTGCTCCCATTATAATGATGATCGGAATGTCTTGACAAATTAAATAATAAAGCCCGTCCTAATACATGATCAGAATTCCAAGAATGATGGTGTTTAACAGGCTCAAATTTACCTCGTTCATTTTGCACTCTTACCAAACCGTAGTGTTCGATATAATTAATGGTTTCTAATAAGCCAATACCAATTACGGCAGCTATTACAAAAGCTACTAAGCCAGACATACCAAAAAAGAAATAAATCGCCGAAAGCAATAGTACATTCGCAATAGAATAGCTAACCATCCGATTATTTAAAGAAAAAATAGACATACCTGTCCGCCTCATTCGATCATTCTCCAACTGCCAAGCTTGTCGGTAACTACCAAAGTGAGAGGTAAACCAAAACGTATAAAGCAATTGATTCTTAGGCGCAGTAGCAGGGTCTTTTGGAGTCGCTACATTCAAATGATGTCCTCCATTATGGTAAGGTAAAAAATGGGTATTCAAAGAAGTTAATAAAAGAACTTCCCCTAGCAATTGTTCGAGTCTATTTCCTCTATGCCCTAATTCATGTCCTACATTAATGCCTAGCACCCCACACATCATTCCCATAGTTGACACCCTACCCCAATATTCGATTGTGCCAAAAGGAGTATGTTGTATCACAACTAAAAAACAGCCTACAAAAAATACTTGAATTGGAACAATAAGGTATAACATCCAATCATATACTACCTCGTTTTTAGCATCTGCTGCCATTTTCTCCTCCAAATTAGCGGTATCTACGGGTAAGAATAATTCTAAAAAAGGTAGTAAGCCATAAAAGATAAAAGCAGGAAGAAAAGTCATTATTCCTGTCGCATTAAAGGAATAATACGTAGTGATGGGAAGTAAATAAGCAAATAAGTATTTTAGTTTTTGCATGTCAATAATGAATTAAAACATTCTTTGAAGGAACTGGAATCTGGATAACCTATCCCTAAATTATTAAAGTAGTATCTCGTAAGCTGGCAAAGCCAGTATCATAAATTAATTGTGATTTGTGACTGATACTCGGTCTACATCTAAAATCCGTAGCTAATAAAAATCCGTAGCTAATAATCATCCGTAGTTATTTTTATTAGCTACGGATTTTATTAGCTACGGATTTTATTAGCTACGGATTTTATTAAGCATTTTCCAGTGCTATTACTTCCTGAGAAGCCACAGGCAACACGCCATTTTTGCCTAATAAAAAATAAGATTTCATCAAACCTTTTCCTTTTATCAATATCTCTCCACAGTTTTCAAAAGTATAGGCATCGCCCAAAGCATTTTTCACATCCTCCGTCACATGAATTTTTTCTGGCTGACCACTAGATTCAAATCGACTGGCAATATTTACGGAATCGCCCCATAAATCATAAGAGAATTTTTTCTTCCCAATGACCCCTGCGATTGCTATGCCTGTATGAATTCCTATTCGCAGTTGTAAATTATATTTAGCAGCGTATTTTTCTTTGATAATCTGATTAATTTCCAATGCTAAATCCGCTACATTTCGGCAGTGATCGACAGAAGGTGTTGGCAAACCACCAACTGCCATATAAGCATCGCCAATCGTCTTAATTTTTTCAATACCATACTTATCCACTAAATTATCAAATTCACTGAATATTTCATCTAGCATCTGCACCAAGGCATTGGGACTCATCGTTCCTGAAAAACGAGTAAATCCTACAATGTCCGCAAATAAGATTGTCACATTCTCAAAACTATCTGCCACAGATTGATTGCTATTTCGTAGTTTTTCAGCAATTGCTTCGGGAAAAATACTTAGTAATAAATGATCGGATTTCTCTCTTTCATTAAATAATAAGATTTTGTATTGGGTGTTTTCACTAAAAAAGAAATAGGTGAAATATAGAGAAATAAAGACACCATCTATACTGACAATCGTATTAAAAATACGAAGGGTTTCAACTGGTGTTTGTAGCAAAGCGCCATATTGGAAATTCCAAAAAATCACGAAAAGGAAACCGCAAGTAATCAAAAATAAATAACGCAGAAATCTTTTTTCTTCTTTCCTTGAAAACAGCAAAATAGTAGCAATAGGAACAAATACAAGATGCACCGTCACTGTAGAAGTTAAACCAAAAAAAATGGTAGGAATCCCCGTAATCAAATATCCTAATGACAAGGCGAGAAAACGCCCCAAAATAAAAGATAATTGGTAATATTTTATCCCAATAAATACTCCTATATACCCTAAAAAGATCGTAAAATCTAGCCAAAACATCTCTGGCATTTCCAATAGCCAAAATGCAATTGCCCACATGCCCATCACCCCTATCATCATTATAACTAATAGGATCAAAATTGACATATTTCGTTTCCTATCTTCATCAAAATAATTATAGTGTTCTTGAATGATTTGGTTAATAAAAGGAAAGATCATTGTTCTGGGGTTTAGTGTTAATCTTCAATAGTGGTTAGTTTTTATTCAATACAAAGGTAGGTAGGTAGTAAGGAGAAAAAAGGGACAAAGTAGTAGGAAAAAACGGACATTCGGCTGTAAAAAAGTAGAAAATTAGGGGCAATAAGTTTAAAAGTTCAAGTGTCAAGTTCAAGTATCAAGTTCAAAAATTAGACGTTGACACCTAGGCGTAAACCCACGTCTCGGTGTCAACGTCTAATTTTTGAACTTGATACTTGCACTTGATACTTGAACTTGAATTTGGACTTGAATTTGAACTTGAAAATTCAACTCAAATACGCAGAAGGCGACTTCCCATAATGCTGTTTAAATTGTTGCGAAAAATATTTAACATCTCGCATCCCAATTTTATAAGCCAATTGTTTAACAGAGTTGACTTCCTGTACTTCTAACAGCCGACGTGCTTCTCGAAAACGTGCTTCTCGCAGATAATTAGAAAAAGAAAGCCCTGTTAATTGTTTTAATCGCCGTCGAATTTGGCGAGGACTTAAATAAATCATTTGACCTAAACGATCCAAGGTGAAATCAAAATCAGGGATAGATTGCAATACTTGTTGTTCTACTTCTGCCAACCAAGCTAAGTCTTCAGGGCGAGTGATTTTGGGGATAGCTGGTGATGGCACTTTTGATGAATTTTCCTGCGTTTGCTGCTCCATAGGAACTAGTACTTTTTCCACTTCTGCTGTTTGTATAAATAATTTTCTTTCAGCAGCATTAGTAAGCAAATTAGCTACTCTCGCCAATAATTCTTCCTCCACAAAAGGTTTGACCATGTAGTCATCTACACCAATGCGTAAGGCGGTTAATTTATCTTGCAAATCTGCTCTTGCTGTTAGCATAATAACAGGTATAGAGCGAAAAATGTCCGTCGTTTTTAATACCTTTAGTAACTGAAATCCATCCACAAGCGGCATCATTAAGTCAGAAACAATTAGATCAGGTAAATCCGTCTCTTTATCTATTTGCTCCAAAAAATCTAGAGCTTCCTGCCCATTTCCTGCTGTCAAAACTCGATATTGATTCCCCAAGATTAGTTCTACATAATCTCGAAGTCGTATGTTATCTTCCACCACCAAAAGGGTCTGCTTGTTGATAGCAGGCAATACTATCCCCTCTTCTAGTTCTGTAACCTCCTGTTCAACTGGTGCTTTTTTGCTATTCAAAGTTTCGATTTCCAACACCTCTGCTATACTCAATTGCTTTAGTACTTGTTTTTTGGGGAAACTAAAACTAAAGGTACTTCCTTCTTTCAGTTGACTAGTTGCTTCGATGCTTCCACCAAACAGTTTAGCATATTCTTGTACCAAGGCCAAGCCAATACCTGTTCCTCCTTCTGTAGCCAAACCAACTTGCTTGGTCTGGTAGAAGCGATCAAATATATATGGCAAATCATCTGCATGAATCCCTCTCCCTGTATCGCTGACTTCTAAGTGCAAAGCATGGCCTAAATCTTCTAATAAAATATGTACTTTGCCATCTTTTGGTGTAAATTTTAGCGCATTGGATAATAGGTTATTAACAATTTTTTCAAATTTATTTTTATCTAATTCTACTTGCAGATGGATATGTGCTTTGTATTCTAGTACTAAATGAATCCCTTTTTTTTGTGCATAAGATTCAAAAGTACTTACTAATCGTTGTAGCAAAGGATAAAAGACAATAGGGGTTTCTTGGAGCATTAATTTACCCGCCTCCAATTTAGTTAAGTCTAATATTTCATTGACTAGTTGTTGCAAATCCTGCCCATTTTGCTGCATCATTTTGAGCAAGGTAAATTCTTGATTGTCCAAGTTGTCGCTTTTCAACACCTTATCCAAAGGACCTAAAATGAGCGTTAGGGGAGTGCGTAGCTCATGGGAAACGTTGGCGAAGAAATTAGACTTCACTTTATCTAGTTGCTTTAATTCTTCCGCCTGTTTTTTGATTTGGGCAGTCCGTCGAACTACTTCTTCCTCAAGGGCTACTTTTTGTTGTTTCAAACGACGAGTCCATAAATAAACACTTGCTGCAATCGCACCAGCCAAGCCTAGTAAAAACCATATTGTTAAATAAAAAGGCTTAGAAACTTGAATAGGAATCTCCAATATTTTCTTAGTAAATCGCCCATTGGGAAATCCTGCTTTAATACTTAGTGTTTGAGCACCATAGGGCAAACCGCTGATCGTGATATCGCCTTTCTCTGCCACTAACCATTCTTTATCAACCTCTTTTATTTTATAATGATAAACCACTCCTTGTGCATTAAACTGATTGGAAGTCCCTAGTTTTAAATTAAAGAAGCGATCTCCTGCTGCTAATTGAATTTGTTGTTTTCGTTGAAAATCAGCCGTCAAATTTTCCAATCTTTCAAGGTCTGCTCGATATTGATTGACCTCTAACACCACTACTTCTGCTTCGTCAGAGGAAGGCCAAATAGGTTCGAGCAACTCTTGAAAAGCAGGCAAGTCTACTAAAGGCTGTAAGTACCGATCATATTGGAAATAAGTCAACCTAGTTTCCGCCCCCAGCGCCCTTGCTTTTTTAAGATATTCTACGGCTATATCATATTCCCCTAATTTAGTATGGAGGCGACCAATAAAATAATAAGCAGAAGCAGCCCCCACTTGACTAAAGGTGGAATAATCCGGAGTCGTTAGCTTTTGCAATCGCTCAATCATCTCCCTAACCGATGCTAATTGCTTGTCTTTTGCATAAAAAAGCCCCGCCCCTGAAAGACTACCTATTTGAAAAGCTTTGGGCAGACGTTCTAGTCGTTCCAACTGAAACGGTTTGTTTGTTATGCGAGCTACTATATTTCGCCATAGCACTCTATTAATATTGGTAGGTGGCAATTTATCATAAAACGTCGCCACATCTGTTTGTAATCTTTTATTAATATTATCTGGTGTAAGAATCGACTGTTCTAAACTAAATGCCATTAAAAAATAAGAAAAAGCATTTCCTTCATACATGCCCTCCAGTTGATTATAAGCAAGTTCTATTTTTTCCTCCTTCTGGCTCAATAAGGCGTCAAAGATCACTGTCCTCATATAATGATTCACATTGGCATTCTCAACAGGTATAAGCGGAACTGTTTTTAAGTAGGCTAGTCCTTCTTCTATCTGGTCCAACTGCACTAGACTAATCAACACATTATTAATTCGATGATTATAAGGAATTCCAAGTGTCTTCGCTAGATTTTCTTCTAACGGTAATTCTTCATAAATAGCCAAACACAATTCTGGGTTATTGAGCCCTTCTAAAGCGATGGCAGCTGTAAAATGATTCAGCATAAAATCTTTGGGATACTTTATCCTGATTTTGTTCAAACTATTAAAGGCAGTCTCTATTTCTCCGAGATAAATGGCTTTTAAATATTGAAACCAAGCCATTTCATACTCACTCAAATTAGAGGTATGACGCTCCAAAAAAGCAAAATGCGGCTGGTTTTTTCCATGCGATTCTGCTTTATTAAAATTGAGAAATTGAATGCGAGCTAAGTAAAAAGTAGAGTCTAAGGCTAAAATACGATTATATTCAGATTCCCTATTCACAGAATTGAGCTTTTCCAGATATAATTTATAGGCTTCAAAACTAGGTGCTTTCATTTTTTTAGCGTCTACCATTGCCCTCGCTGCCCAATAGCCCATTACTTGCGCTCTCAATCGAGTAATTAATACTTCTTTATTCTTTTCATCTCCTCTTATTTCTTTAAAACTAAACCGCAATTGACCATCTTGTGCATCCACCAGTTCTAACTTGAAAATGATGGTGCTTTTATCCTTATAATAATTGCCTGTAATTAAGTTTTGTGCGCCTGTAAGTTGGGCAAAGGAGGGACGATTTTGAGGGTCATTTTCTAGAACACCAATGGATTCTTTGTGCATCCTAACCGTAAAAGGAGAAACGACTTCTGCTTCTCCAAAACTCATTAAGCCTGTATTAATCCAATCAGCTGCCATATCCCCTAATACATTTAATGTCGGGTCATTCGTGTTATTTTTAAAAGGTAAGACGGCAATTCGTTCCTTTAAAATTTGGCGGTCTATTTGAGTATTATCTATTGTATTATTCCATAAGACTATGCCTAAAACACCTGCAATCAAAGAAGGAAGTAGCCAATATAAAAAGTTAAATCGACGGCGCTTTCGGCTAGGCTGCAATCTACCTTGCATGTCTGTTATACTAGGAATAGGCAAGCCATCATTGGTCAAAGCATACACCGACATGCCCTTTTCTACATTTTTAAATTGAAATTTCCCTAGTTTAGTCCATTGAAAAGAAAGGTCATTTTTAAGAGGATACCATACACTGCTCGTCATTAAGATAGCACCAGGAATCCCCATAGATTCTACCCTAGAAGTAATATCAACTGTTTCTCCAAAGAGATTCCCATCTGTAAAAGTGACGACCCCTCTATGTAATCCTATCCGAACAGGTATACCCAATTGTTCTTGAAACGCTACTTGTAATACCTTAGCGCAATCAACTGCCTGTCTTGGATCATCAAACGTGACCAAGCAACCATCTCCATAAAATTGAATAATTGTCCCTAGATGAATGGGAATCGTCGTTTCTAGTTCTTGTGTGAAATTTTGTAGGTGGGTGAGTGCTTGCTGCTCGTTGTTTTGCATTAAAGCGGTATAGCCCGCAATGTCTGCAAACAACAGTGTCGCTAGTTGGTTATTGGCGTTTTTACTCATATGTTTTTTATAATCTGTCTTTTGGTATTCCTGACTTGCTAAGATTAAAAAGCCCAATAGTATTTGACTACTATCCCTAAAACAGGCTCGTTCACCCCTCTTTTAAACTTATTTACAAGAAAAAAATCTTGCGTTTAAAATAAGAAGTAAGGAAAATACCAAAATAGATTAGGACTGCTTGTACCTCACAAATTTAGTTAAAGTTTAGCAGCTTTCAAAAATATATGATGTTAGAATACTGTTATTGATTATATATAATTTTGTAATAATTAAGGACGAAAGGTTGGAGCTTTTCGAAAAGCTCCAACCTTTAAATGTAGAAAATCACTCCCACTATGCGCTTAACAGGATTTACAGACGAAGCATCCGCTACCTTAGAAGGACAAATAAAAGTCACCAAAGCTCTCGGTTGGCAATATCTGTCTGCTAGAACAATTGGCACAAAAAACATCCATGATCTGGAGGAACGTGCTTTTGAAAGTGTTTGCGACCAACTAGCAGCAGCAGAAATACAAGTAGCAGAGTTCGGTACCTTAATTGGCAGTTGGTCAAAGTCTATTACCACTGATTGGGCAATCACTCTAGCAGAAATACAACGATGTATTCCTAGAATGCAGCGACTAGGCGTACGCTATGCACGCATTATGTCTTATGCACAATGTACTTGGGGAGACGATCAACTAGAACAAGAACGGTTTAGGCGTTTACGAGAAATTGTAGCTCGTTTTAAGGATGCAGGCTTAGAGGCCCTCCATGAGAATTGTATGAATTGGGGTGGGTTTTCCGCAGATCATACGCTCCGTTTATTGGAAGAAGTGCCGGGCTTGCGTTTAGTGTTTGATACAGGTAATCCTGTCTTTCAAAAAGATCGTTCTCTGCCTCCCAATTATCCTTGGCAAGATGCACTGGCTTTCTATGAAAAAATAAAACATGCTATTGTTCATGTTCATATAAAAGATGGGTATATTGAGGCTTCCACTGGTTCTTCTATTTATCAATTTGCAGGAGAAGGTCAAGCTCAGGTAGCAGCTATTCTTACAGATTTAAAGAAAAATAATTATGACGGATTTATTGCCATTGAACCGCATATAGGGAAGGTGTTTCATGAGAAAGAAAAGACTACTGACTCGCAGAAAGTCTATGATTTGTATTTAGAATATGGTCGTCGTTTCGAGCGATTACTAAAAAACATTGCCTAAAAAATTGGAAAAGTAGTTTCCAAATAATTGACATTTCCTAGCCCTGAAAGGGCGACATATCCTAGCTTATGGCGTAGCCGTAAGGAACTAGGTGGCTACCTATACAAGTTCTTACGGCTTCGCCATAAGCTAGGATATGTCGCCCTTTCAGGGCTAGGAAATGTGCATTTCAACCTTTACGCGCCTGCTACTACTACTACAATTTCTCCCTTGACCTTTTTTTCTCCACCAAAATGAGCAATTAAATTTTCCAAGGTATCCGTCTTCACCTCCTCATACAATTTCGTCAATTCCCGACAAACACAAGCTTGGCGATCTTTGCCA
>JAYJMJ010283508.1:0-11439 GCA_036873875.1 Laminaria ephemera
GCTGCAAACCCGACGTGCCCCGTCCCGGCAGTGTAGGGATGCGAGGGTCACGGGTCATATGACGGCGGCTATGCATGAAATCAGTACACCCCGCCCCCCGCCCCCCCCTGCCCTCCCTCCCTCCCGCCCTCTCGCCCTCCCCTCATTCCGCCGCCCCTTCTTCCCCCCGCCGCTCGGGGTTGGCGTTAGGGGTAAGGGCTCAAGCAGTGTTATGAGCAGTCAAGACAGCATCTCTCCTAAAACAACACTGGACCCACACGCGGGCCACCCCATTTCCCCCCAATTCCATTCGTTATCTTGAGGACGATAATTAATCGGTGTGGTAAATAAAGGTGGCTCTCCCACCTCGTGGAACTGCTCCGGGAACAGTCTTCGGAACGCCGCTGTTTCAAGCTCG
This sequence comes from Laminaria ephemera, assembly GCA_036873875.1. Lineage (NCBI taxonomy): Eukaryota > Phaeophyceae > Laminariales > Laminariaceae > Laminaria > Laminaria ephemera. The sequence continues at coordinate 398 of JAYJMJ010283508.1, forward strand.
TTTCGAAGATGGTGCACCCCCAAACGGTGCGCCAGAGGCCCGTGCACCAGCAGCGCGTCTCTCGCAAGCTGCAAGCCGGAAAAAAAATGAACGCGACATATCTTTATGAACAACAAAAAGACACTTCAGCTGTGAGTACTAGGATTTCGTCGAAACTCATTTTTGCAAGCTGCGTGACACTTTAATCACGCGTGCCACGGGGTTCATGACCTCGTGATTAAAAATACATACCAGGTACAGAGTACGCGGGTAGGGTGTGTTTTTCAGGAACTGGAGAAGGGAATCATTCCACAATAGAAAACCCCAGGGCAACAAAAAATGGACATCAAGATCTAAAAAATTCTTCGACCTGTTGAATCTGACAGGAACAGACGTCACGTTTGAACACGCCAATTCAGAGCAGGATCGAAACACATCAACAAAAAAACGTATCTATTCAGCACTTGCTACCATGAGGCGTACGACATTTACAAAAATCCAGCTGCGCGATTCCCTTTCAGCGCCGACTATACCTGCTTGGAGGGCTGCCGACCCCCGCTTTCCAGGCTGGACTGCTGCAGCGCCTGCAGATGCACCGCTAGCCTCAGTGTCAAGACCTGCCAGTCCGCAGCTTCTGACACTATCAGGTTGCGCAGCGTCTCCCCCTGTGCGGTATAGAGATCAAGTCCGTAGACAAAAACCAACAACGCCAGAAAAAATCCAAGGAACAGCGATTAACCCCTTCCGAAAAGCATGCACGTTCTTGGGGAAACCAACTTGGTATTAGTGTGGGATATTTTTTGCAGTAGAAAAACGGTTAAACGCAGCGCAGTATACACCAGGACACGTCCGGCAAAGAAATACAGGGGTCGACACGATACCGCTGCGTAGCGGTTCCCCCGGTGCGGTAAAACGCAGCGCAAGATATATCAGGACACGACCGGCAAAGAAAAACAGGGGTCGACACGATCACGTTGAGTAGCGTTTCCCTCCTGTGCGGTGTAGAGATCAAGCCCGTCCAAAAAGCTATCACGGACCGAAAAAAAAACAGAGACATGGGTAAAACGCAGCGCGATATATACCAGGACACGAGGCCCAACAGCGTAACATTTCATTGCAGCATTGCAGCCGCCCCCTGTGGGGTATAGAGATTAAGCCCGTCGTAAAAGCCAGCACGGGCAGAAAAAAAAAAGAGACAAGGGTAAAACGCAGCGAGATATATGTCAGGACACAAGGCCCAATAAGGCAACATGGCATCGCAGGATTGTAACCAGCAGGCAGCGTGTAACCAAAGTAGTCCACCCGTACCTGTTCTTAACCCATCGCTAGCAAACTGTTCTCCTATCATATGGTGCACAGGACATCGGCTGGCACAGCTGAGCACTAGACCGCATTAACTAATCGTCATAATCTAGTCCATGCTTATAAGACAGGCTCCAATATCGGGAGACAATGGTCAACACGGCGGCATTGAAGCACTATGGCAGCGTTGCAGACAGCAGGGAGCTTGTAATCAAACCTGTCAACTAGTACTTGACCCTTTTGAGACCTAGTTATGGCGGCAAAAACAAACGACAAGTGTGGCCTATCAGTCGCCCCTTATGGGGTGAGCGCGCCGTACAAGCACTACCATGCAGAGAGCGCGTCGTTCTCCTTGCGCTGAAGTTCAGGTACTCTTATCTATGATACCCTTCCCCGAGAGGCTCGGGTTCCTTCGTACGGCCGACGCTGGAGTCGTAGCTCTTTGTCGGCACGATTTCGCTCTCATGGCCCAAAGGGGTTACTAGTACTTGCGCTCCGTCGTTATCAAAGTACCCCCGTACTGAAACTAGCGTACAAATCAGACAGATCGCCGATCCCCACCTGATGATCTAGATACATCAGGGAAGATCTGTATGGTCTAGCCCATGTTACCGGGTGGAAGCCGTACGATCTGCATGATCTAGCAAAAAGGTTTCCATGGTTGGATCTGTGTACTCTATAGATCCTGCACAACATATCATAACGGCAGATACAGGATCTACTTTAGATGACCTAGATGATCTAGACCGTGATCTGTCTGAGGTGCGAACTAGTGACACCCTGCCTCTTATCAGAATTTCAGCCTGGCCCAAAAATAACACGTTCGTAAGTGGTGTTGCGTATTGCATACGAGTCGGCGGGCTAGCCCCTCTCCCTCCCAAATCCACAGTAAGTGAAAATGAAATAACGCATTCCGTTCTTGACAAAAAACGTTGGCCGTACGTGCCGCTATAGTACAGTATAGGCCGACGAATAAGAAGTAACCTCATAAGAATGTCAGGCTCGCTATATGAGAAGCTAAGAACTTTGGATAAGAAATCGTGCTCCGCGCCGGGGGCTACATTAAATCCCACCAATAAATAGACTCATAGCTCAAGGTTGCTAAAGGACGGTTCGACAAAAAGGCTTCAAGACCTACACACAAAATGTTTTTCTTGTGAGCAGGCCCACATTGTATACTGCGTGGGTCTGTTGCACGGTTTACCTGCTCAAGAGCTAAAGCCTCCCTTAATTTCCCCCCCTTCGGGTGAACGCCCCCACCATTGTTCTCATTCTGCTCGAGCCTCCGCCCCAATTATGCTTACTTTGATGCTCGTAAAAATGGCCAATTATGCCAAAAGGTTTGCCAGCATAATGGACATAAGTCTATACTCTGTGTGGATCTGCCTGGCTTACCTGCTCAAGAGCCAGGGCCTCCCCCAACCTGCTCCCCTTCGGCCCATCAACATGCTCGGGAAAAGGCCCAATTACGCTACTTCATTGTGCTAAAAAACGCCCAATTATGCCGAAACAATTGCTACCATACTAGCATGAATGGATACAAGCCAACACTCTTCGTGGGTCCTCGCATACCTGCTCCAGTGCCGAAGCCTCCCTTAACCGACCCCCCTTCGGGCCGACGGCCCCACCCCCACCCTCTCCCGAGCCCCCCCCGCCCGTCCTCCCCCCGGCCCCTAACAACACTGGGTGAGAATTCGCCCCATGCTCCTCCTCCTCCTCCTCCTCCAGTTTCCCGTGCGTGGCAGAAGAACCTCTCCCCTCTGCAGCGCCCCACCCCCCCCGACCATCACCCCCGGTGGTACCCCTATCTCCTCCCCTAAGAATGCTGTGGGCGGTTTCCTCCACGCACGTAACGTGCTCTACCCCAGCTACGAGTCGAGCAACGTTCTCCCCGAAACCTTCTCGTAGGTCCACTTCGGTCACAGGGGCGCGGCCGAAACCAAGGGACTGTTCTGATGATGTCCCCGGCCTAAGAACGCCTGACAAGATCGCCGCTAGGAGAGCGTCCCTGCCCATCCTGAGTTGTCCGAGCTGCAGACACACTTCTACTCCGGCCTGTCGAGAAAAAAGTTGGTATGGGGCAGGAGAGCAGGAACATCAGTACAGTTAACGGCATAATATAGTAAGAAACAGAGAGTTGAAATAGTTATTTCAATTCGTTGAAATAGTTATTTTCAATTCGTCATTTTCTCTCTATGAAGTTCTAAAAGGATCAACCCTCCCAATTAAGTTTTTTACGCCGTGATGGACTGATCTTAACGCGAAGGTCGGGCTGCTCGTTTCCCGATTTGAACTGCGCGTGTAGGGACGCCCGATACCCCAAGTCGATATGATTTTGGTATTCGATACAGTACGTTGCAAAAAAAACCCGTCCTGCATCATCAATGAAAAAAAAATACGGGGATGCCAGTGAATGGAGGGCAAAACGACGCGGCCATCGAAGTATCGAAGCTTTCGACGAGATACAGCACTACAAGCAGAACCGCTGCACTGCCGTACCTGGTACTTATGAGGTTATGAATACGCCGTTGGCTGGATTTCTCCCGCCCCCACCCGTAATCCTCCCCGTTACGTTTTATACACAGCTTTTGATGCCGCGACTGACCTTAACGCGATGATCGTGCTGCTCGTGTCTCGACTTGGAGTGCGCGTACAGGGACACCGCTAGGGCCAGCTGGACCTCCGTCGCCTCGTTCCGGGTAAGGTATGGCAACCCGTCGCGCAACATGCGAGAGAGATCCGGGACCGTGCTCGCGTCCTTCACCTGTCAACCATCGTTTCGGGATAATCATTGTTTCGGGTCAAAAATCGTTTCGGGTCAATCTTTATTTCGGGTCAATGATAGTTTCGGGTCAACCATCGTTCCGGGTAAGGCACGGCAGTCCGTCGCGCAACATGCGAGAGAGATCCGGGACCGTGCCCGCGTCCTCCGCCCGTCAACTATGTGTTCGGGCGCGGGGGGGGGGGGGTCAACCAGAGTTGAGGAGGGGTTAACTACTGCTGTTTCGTAGCATTTTGAATGTTGCGATCCGAACCGAGCCGAATCGATCCGCAGAAACGCGTTCGGAACCGAGCAAAACCTGGGAATGATAGTTTTAGCGTATCCTGGTACAAGGTACTTGGAATATGTTCAGTTCACAAAAAGAGTCAAGGAAGCGTATAACACCTGCTGCTGTGTATACTCAAGCGCATAAGCAATGCAGCACACAACAGCAGCAGCAGCACCAGGTACAGCACTCGCATGCCATTGGGACCGACATTGCTGCTGTGCTTATTCGCACGGGTCCGTGGCGTCCCCGCTGCACCACTGTTCACTGCAGCACTCCAACAGCACCCGGCTAGAGGTAAACGCCATATGACCAAAACCCCGGTACCCGGCGGGTACACCCCGTACCGGCAAAACCCGTGACGGGTTCAGGGTTTTTACTTGAAACCCGCAGGTATTGGGAGTGGCGGGTATGCGAAAACCCGCCGGGATCGGGTACCCGGGTACCCGTATGTTTGACACATTCCGGATTCAGTATTCCTCACAACCCCTCTAGAAACTTTTCAAATCGACAGAAAACGGGGTCCCCGGGCCCACCCGCCCACGTTCTCAAACGACTCAAACGACGGACAACCCTAAAGGTATGCCGCACGCCAACACGAAAACTTGTTGTCCGAGTACCCGGGTTACCCGTAGTACTCGTTCAACCCGACTGGCACTGCTGTTGTTAATGCTGTTTGGTGGTTATCGTTGTCGTTTCGACATCAAAATCTTCTAGTAATAGTACGGCACCATCCGCTAGGATGCACTACTGGTGCCACCCGCTCCTCGCACCCCTGATAAATACAGTAAGCGAAAATGGGTTTTCATGGTACCTGGGTTACCCTTGAGTACTCGTTCAACCCGTTTTGGCTTCGTGTGAAAGTCCGGGCTTGCGTATCGGCGAAGGGTTGGGGTTTTACTTTCAGAATTATCCGAGTACCCGTTTGTGACGGGTACTTGCCGGGGGTACACCTCTACACCCGGCGTATAAAAAAGGTACCTATCGCAACGCGGCCTATAAAAAAGGTGCCTTTAACACGCCAACCGCCACAACAACACGAAATACACCGCCGCTGCTGTTCAACTGCAACACACTACCGAATGAAATGTTCCTGCGTGTACAGCAGTAGCTGGTATGAACGTGCCAACACCATTTTTTGGGCCAAACTCAACTTCTTACGATAGGTAGGGTGTTTTATACACTAATCTCAGTATAAAAAATGGATTTGTTATGTTCCGTGCAAAAGAACAGCCAAAACTTCATTTTTGCTTAACTCTCAGCTGTCGCGTACTCTGTGATAACATACTCGTACAGCAGCAGTACCTTGGTGTGCATGTGTGCATTACTGCTGCTGTACCAGGTACAATATCGTACCGGTACATTAATACTTCGAGTGCATGATACCATCGGTGCCCCGTACTGCTGTTGTACCAGGTGCAGTACATGATACCAGGTATGATACAACAAGCATATGCCCCGCTCTTACCTTGCTGCGAAGCTTCTCCCTCATGATCATACTGCGTGACTTCGCGCGCGCCGGTCTCTGCGAGGAGCCCTTCTTCTTCCCCTTCCGCTGTCCCCGGCCACCCCCCATCCGGCTCAGCTTGAACTTATCCCGGGACTCAAACGTCAGACACTCGGGAGAAGACGCAGCCCCCCCTCCCTTCCCCCCTCCCTCAGCAGCACCTCCCTTGCTCGGTATAGGGGCCCAGTTCGGACGCTGCCGTCTCCTGATAATTCGAACCGGCCCGCCCATCCTGAGCCCGACTGCTACTGGGACGCAGAGAAGGGCTGCTACCCCCGCCGCCTTTAAGCGGACCATGAGCTAGTCCAGTTAAAGCACCCTGATCTTCCCCCCCCCGGGGAAAGACAGCGCTGGCTGTGCCAAGAAACGCAGGGTAGGTTCTCGGGATAGACACGCACCTGTGCCGGGTATGCAGTAAAAACAGACGTAAATCGTGGTTGCAGTTTTTGCCCCTCCCAGATTAGATGCAACCGAGCTCCGACCAGCCTACGTGCCTGTCTCGACCGACTGTAGGGTTGACGATCCAGCTTCGGTGTCTAGCGGAGGGGACGAGGGACGCTTCACCTCCGTGCGCCTCTCACCGCACCTCGGCCTTGTTGGGGATGATTGATCATATGCCTGCTTTTTGATCAAGAGGGGTTTCGTATTAGATGCGGAGGGATGTTCAGGCCACGTGTTTTTCCGGGGCTTTTTTTGTCTTTTTTTTTTTTTTGCGTTTTTTTTTTGCGTTTTGCAGGAGATGATCGAGAGAGATGGTCGTCGACAGAGAGATAGCCAAGAATCGGAAGGCGTCGAGGCATCACGGCTGTGATTAGACCAACTTGATCGAGGCAGAACACTTATACGGCTCAGTTTATCGCCAGTCGCAGCAGTAGTACTGCTGATTATAACTGCTGATGATGTCGTCTTCCCGACGGTTTCAAAAACGGAAACCACCCCTGACGGTTTCACCTCGCACTACAGCAGCACACAGTAGTGGTCCCAGCCAGAACTACCGGCACTATAGCGGATACCGGCACTACTCCGCATAGGGTTACTACGAGCACGAGTAGTGTTGGATGTTTCCATCTACTACGAGTATCTGTGCCAAGCGACTTCACAGACGATATAGCAGAGGCGATTGGCACTACTCAACCGACGCTATATTATAGAGGGACCACCACTATTAATACTACATGGTATAGCGTAGGACAGCGTACCAGGTACAGGACATAGGACACACTCGTACCAGAAGAGTGGGAGTAATGAGGTTTTTTCAGTCCGCGGGCACGGTGGAAATTTCCTCATAATGAGGATTTTGCAGCTCCCGAGGATTCAAAGAATCCTCTTCCTAATTGGGTCGCGGACGTACAGCACAGTATGTGCACACGTAAGGAAGTAGAGAGCGTAAAACACCAAAAAAAAAAGTTTGAGGGCTCCGTCGGCATCAAAATCCTCATTTACAAGCACTACCAAAGCTACATTGACAGAAATAAGAAAATCGGGAACCGTTTCACCGTGTTTGTGTAGAACCAAGCCTTTCACGAATAATAAATCCAGCCTCAGCAGCCAGCATTATTCCTGTTTCTAACTGCATTACGTAGGCCAAACCGACCCCACGAAACAAATTAGGGTAGGAAATTAAAAAATGGTAGGAAAACATGTTGGTAACCTAATGTTTCGCTGATTTTTCGTGGGTTGGGTTGGCCTTGAAACTGTGACGTCCGACGGTTTCAATACTATTATTACATGTTTTCCTACCCAATTTCTACCCCACCAAAGTTGGTATCTCGTTAACACGTTAGTAGGCAATTCCTCGGCCGAAAGAGTCCCTTCTACCAGAAGTTACTTTAGCTAAAACGTGCTATATTCCCCCAGCATAGCCTGGGTTTGAGCCGGGTCCAGGCATACAGCGAGGAAAACACGTTCATAGCTTTTTCGACACAAAAATTACGAAACTTTGTACCGTACCGATAAACAGCTCGTGTTTTGACGGGAAGCGGGCGCGTGATGCTACGGCTGGGGTACCCCCTAACGTTTTATGAGGCTCCTCACTTGAGGACCTCTATACCTCCCCCCCCCCAAAACAAAAACTGATTTTTTTACCCCGGTAAACACCTTTCGGCCAACCCGGGTACTTCATGTGTAAAAAAATGTCAACCATATGTTCGCGTTTTTATAGTGTGGCGTTTTTCTGTGGAGCCGGGCGTGTATTTTGTATGTTGGTATGTATGAACACATAATATTGTGAAACACAAAAATTAGCTGTTCAGCCATATTGGGCGGTTCCTTGACGCGCGCTACGATAGAGGTAGCACTCTTTTGGCTTTTTTTTTGGTTTCTGAATGACGGGGCTCCTTAACCCAAAAATTCGTCGGAAATGTCGTTCTTGTTTTTTCAATCTGTTTCTTTTGTTTTTTTGTATACGTAGGCCATGTGGGTTTGTTCATCGGGTTCCACTTTCAGCTTACCCAAAAAATTAGTTTGTGGGTGACGTTCCGAGCTCCTCAAGGGAGGAGCCTCTGCAAAAAACTGGTGCGCCTCTATCGTAGCGTGCGGTTGGAATGTTTTGGCCCAGATGTGCCACCCCTATCGCAGGAAACGTCAAAAAAGCGGTCCACTCCTACAAAACATAGGGGAGTGTGTGATTCCTCGAGACTTGCCTCACTGTCGACGACCATAGCGTCTATCGTTGAAGGCATGTTTGCGGCCGGCGGGGGACCGGGGGGCGGTTGAATCCAGCCCCTAGGCGACCTGGAAAAAGAGCGACAGGGACAAAATCGCGGGCACTTTTAGGGGTGCCACAAGGTGTGTCTATCCCATTAGAACTGCACCCACGGTTTTCGCGAAACATTGCATGGAAATAGAGTGGGATATCATCTGCGATGGTGAAGGTTGGGGCACGCTTGCGGCCGACGGGAGACCAGGGGGGGGGGCGAATCCAACCCCCTAGGCGACTTGAAAAAATAAAGCATCAGGGAAAAAGTGCGCCCAGCTTTGAAGGGGTGCCACGATGTGCATAAGACAAACAGGGGGAAACAGTGTCGAACGTATGTTGCTTGTATAGCAGCGGTCACAGCACTAGCCGCTTCGGGCTAACAGAGGAGAAACGTGTCGAACCCATGTGACGAGTAGATCGCCGGTGACACAAAGCAGCTCGGTTACAGGTATGATATGTGAGCCACACCGCCACAACCGTATGTTTCGATCAAGGAACCGCTAAACGCCCCGAGGCTGCTACTGGAAGCGTCTAGCTGCACGAAGAAGCGTTCTCGTGGCGAGGGAGGTCAAGGCCACGCTTGGTCATTTGACCATTGATCACGCACCCCTTTCGATACGGACCACCGTTCCTACTCTTAATTGGGACACCTCCAACGTTTGGGCTCTCATTACGTTTCTTCCATATATTGCCAACAATACTTGTTGGTTATTTTATCTCCTTCCTGTTCACTGTAGGGGGGCCACTTTTAGGACTCGAACGAGTGGCTAATTCCTGCTTCTTTGGCATCTTAAGGTTTTGTGCTGTTCGCTTTCGCAAAATGCACCGCCGCCGTCGAACGGTTTGTTAAGCTGTGCCAACAAAACAGAGTAACGTCCGATTATGACGGATTTACAGAGCCACTCGCGTGAGTGGCCTATACTCGATGATGAAAACGAGGGTACCCCTCCTATCTCAGGCTTGGTGGGGATGCTTTTGGTAACGGCGCTGGAGATATCTCGACACCATGTCAAGATCCAGATAGGTGATTCTTACATGAGAATGTTAGCTCAGAAAGCCTCACGCGGAGATTGAAATTGAACCAAAAATACCACCCGACGCTATCACTCCTACCTGCGGTCATAAACAATCACAGCCGGGAAACGAAATTTACCTGGTGTTTCGCGTGCCTCCATTTTTTCACGGGCCGCCACGAAGCTCAACTACGATATACATGTTATACACACCGTTTAACGCGAAATTCCACTTTCGTACTCGACGACAACAACACCAAACGCGGACGAACCGCACGTACCACCACCGCCACCACCGCCACCACCACCACCACCACCATCACCCCCACCACCGCGACCAACGCCAGCACCAACACCAACACCAACACCAACACCAACACCAACACCACCAACACCAATACCAACACCAACACCACCAACACCAACACCACCAACACCAACACCAACATCACCAACACCACCAACACCGCCACCAACACCACCACCACCACTACCACCACCACCACAACCACCAACACCACCACCATCACCACCACCACCACCATCGTCACCACCAACCCCGACACCAACACCAACACCAACACCAACACCCACACCACCAACAACACCACCTGAGAGGACGTGCGCGCACAGAAAAACAAAACAAATCGCGCTTCGCATACTAGAACAGCGGCAGCTCCCGGCGCATTGTTCCCACGCACCAGCGCTCCACGGGCGCTCCTTCCTTCCCCATCGTTGGCGAGGATATAAACCCCCTCATGGCTGCCAAAGACGGGGACGCGCTCACTCTGCCCCCTCCATGCCACCCCATAGCAGAGTTGAAGACAGCGGATCCCCCCGCCGAGCCTGAGGGTGGCGGTGGAGCAGCTCCGGAAGAAGAGTCTAATGTGGGCGGGGAGGATGGTTTAGGGTCGGCCTTCGTCGGCGGCGGCGGGTACGCAGGCGGTTTCGGGCGTTTGTTGTTATCCCTCGCGGTAGCGAGTGTCCTGAATAAAAAACGGCGTTTTTCAACGGGGCAGGGGGGAGGGGTGTGTGTGTGTGTGCAAGGGCGGTATTCGTATATTGATACACACTGTAGTAAGAGTGGACGATAAATATATAGGTGGCAATGCGGGGGTGAATACATCACTAGTTTACACCTTCGAAGGAGACGATATAAAGTGAACGCAGGCGGTTTGGGGCGTTTCGCGGTGTTGATGTTGCCGCTCGCGGGAGTGGGGTTTCCTGGTAACAACATAGCGCTTTTGAGCGAGGGACGGGGTGGTGAAATGAGTCTAATGTAGGCGGAAAGGATGGTGCAGGGCTGGCCTTCGACGGCGGTGGCGGCCACGCAGGCGGTTTCGGGCGTTTGTTGTTACCGCTCACGGGAGTGGGTTTCCTAACAACCAAATGGTGTTTTTGATCTGGCGGGGGGGGGCGGGGGGGGGGGGGGCACCGAGTCGAAAAAAGGCGGGAAGGATGGTGCCGGGCTGGCCTTCGACGGCGGTAGATCGGAA
>JAYJMJ010283517.1:0-11438 GCA_036873875.1 Laminaria ephemera
ATTCGGAAACTTGGTCATCCGAGACGACTGTAGGCGGTAATAGTTAGGAACCCGGCTGGTATCATATTAGGGAGAGATACGGTAAATATGGCAGTTTGTTGTCAGTCAAGGCAAATTACGGCAATTTTTCTGTCTGTCAAGGGGTGAAGTACTGTCTCTTGTCATCGTTTGTACTCACATCATAATATGTACAAGCTACAACGCACCGCGGTATCGTACGACAGATACGCGTCGCCGACTACGACGGGAACTCGAGCTGAGAGTAAGGCGCGTCGTCCATGGCAGCAGCGGAGAGCTGCCGCAGGCCACGCCCTCAAACATGCCGTGCGTTTGCCTCGCGTTTCCCCTTGCAGACGATGCCGCGAATCTCTGGTTCTTGGCTTCATTCATACGAAATTAAGGCAAATGAAGGGAAAATTGCTGTCGGTCAAGCGGTGAAAGTGCTGTCACCTGCCATCTTTGATGCTCGTAGCATCTACAATCTACAACCCATCGCGGTATTGTACCAAGGATACGCGTCGTCCATTGCGACAGGAGCTCGAACTGAGAATACGGCGCGTCTTCTACAGCAGCAGTGGAGAGTAGCTGCTGGTCACGTCCTCAAATCCATACTGTGCGTGTACCTCGCTTTCCCTTTGCAGCTGGTGCCTAATCTCTGGAGATTTGCTTCGTTCGCACGAAGGATATGCGTCGTCCACTACGACGAGAGCTCGAGCTGAGAGTAGGGCCAATGCGATGCTATTGCCGCGAATGCGATGCTATCGTGTGGGGTGTACGACGGTGTGGGGGGTGGCGTGCAACTTGCATGCGTGACGTCTCGTCAGCAACACTCAGCTCGCATGATGCGCTGCTAGAAACAAGAGGTCGAGCCGAGACTAGAGCCTCCAGCTGAGAGCAGAGTCTATGATGCAGGTCGAGTTGAGGGTAGAGCTTCGCTTTGAGAGTAGAGCCGATGCTACACTATCGTGGAAGCGATGCCATCGTGCGCGGTGAGGGCGGGGTCTACGCCGTCACATTGGATTCATCTTCACTTGCTTCTTAGAATAGAGTATATCTCCAATCTAAAAAAAAGAGCAGCTGATCCTACTCTCCGTATGATATCCCCCTATTAATAGGAATTACCGACAAAGGTCACCGTATCACGGTGTTCACCTCTCGCTTGGAGTTGCTTCCCGTGAGAAGATCCCTCAGCTAGTTGTTGTGGAGCTTATTAACTGACGCCTGAGTCTAGGTAGCAGGTGTTCATTGCCCCAAATCCTGTACCAATTCCTCCTACACCACCTACCGCTGGGGCGTTTCCTTCTACTGCCTGCGACCGGCTCCCCCGTGGCGGGTGCGCCCGTCGGGACGTCCCCTTCTAGTAATACCTTGATTGCCCGTTCAAAGCTCTCGGGAATGGCGGGCATAGGTGTCACCTCCATTTTCCCTGCATTTTCTTATACTGGTGTACGAATAGTGCCTTTCTTTCCTCTTTACTTCGTATGTACAGTTAAGGCCCGCTACTAAGAAACGTCAATTTGACGCCAAGGCTCAATGCCTTATTCTGTGTGAACACACCAGCTGTATTTCTTAAACGGCAATTTCTTGTTTCTCTGGGCCCTCTTCAACCGTTGCATTTCTTAAAAGCAAGTAAGTGTCTTATTTTTTTACAGCTTTCGTCAACATACGGCCGGCTGTGATGCCTCCAACTGCTGTACGCCCTGTAGTCCGCATGATGAGTCAGGGTGGGAACAAAAAACAACCATGCAGGGAACACGAACGGAAGAAGAGCTTCCACACAAGACAAAGCAAAGCAGCCGGCGATTTTGGGGATGGATCCTGTTGGAAGAGTTTTATACAAAACAAAACCCGAAAAGCGACAGTCAGAAACCTTCACTCTGGGGGAATGCTGTCGTCCGCGTTTCTTATTCCGCTCTACGGTTCCGCGGCGACCTCGTTTCTCATCTCGTGTGGACGTCAATTGCTGTATTTTCTTTTTTTCCTATTTCCTACTTTGTTTGCCCGTTTCAGCGATATTTCTTGCACCAAATTTCTTATTTTTCGTGGATCGCCGAGGCTCAATTTCTTACAAGTGTATTTCTTAATAGCGGGCCTGAACTGTAGACCGAGAAGGGAGATTGCTTTTTATAAAAAATTAAAAATACATTCCAGCTGTGAGATCTAGGATTTCGTCGAAACTTATCTTTGCAACACGAAGCTTGTTTTGCTTTGCGTGATGTCACAGTGTTTTGGTGGTTCGCTTTGGCGATAAGGCAGTTTTGGGAGTCGTGTGTTGGTGGGAACTCTACGAGTATAGGTAGAGTTTTTTCTTGGCTCGCTTGGGCGAGAAAGGCAGTTATTGGGATTTATTTGTGTGTAGGTGGGAACTTAATCAGGGCGCATTGGTGGCTCGCTTTGGCGAGAAGGCAGTTATCGGGAGTCGTGTGTTAGTGGGAGCTAAGTCACAGTGTTTTGGTGGCTCGCTTGGGCGAGAAGGCGGTTTTTGGTAGTCGTGTGCTTGTGCGAGCCAAGTCTCACAGTGTCTTGGTGGCTCGCTTTGGCGAGAAGGCAGTTTTCGGACGTCGTGTGTTGGTGGGAGCTAAGTCACAGTTGTATTTTGGTGGCTCGCATAGGCGAGAAGGCAGTTTTCGGGAGTTTTGTGTAGGTGGGAGCTAAATCAGAGCGTATTGGTGGCTCGCTTTGACGAGTAGGCAGTTAACGGGAGACGTTAGTGGGAGCTAATTCATCGCGTTTTGGTGGCTCGCTTTGGCGAGAAGGCAGTTTTCGGGAGACACGTGTTGGTGGGAGATACATCACAATGTGTTGGTGGGTCGCTTCGGCGAGAAGGCAGTTTTCGGGAGACGTATGTTGGTGGGAGCTGAATCACAGCGTTACGGTCGCTCTCTTTGGCGAGGAAGCAGTTTGTGGGAGCTACGTGCGAAGTATGGTATATGGAAGTGGCGGCGTCTTGATAGCTGCCTCTTTTACGAGAGCCCAAGAGAGAAGGCACTTTGAGGGCATACACGCCTCCCACAGAGTGCCTCCTCGGCAAAACGAGCCACGAAGCAGTAGTAGTAGCAGCAGCAGCAACAACAGGGAGAAGCAGCAGCAGCAACAGGTAGGATCAGCAGCAGCAGCAAGTCTTAGATCAAGCAGCCTACTAGCAGCAGGTTCTCGCGAAAGGGGTGCACCAAAAGACTCTTTGACCACAACACACCACTCCCGCAAAGTGCCGTATCAACAATAGCACGGTAGACAGCAGTGCAGCAGTGCACTATAGGCATGGCCAATGCAACACGGGTGAGCCTATAACAGCACAGCAGCACAGACAGCGCGATGGAATATCGTAAGAGACACAACCATACCACACACGGCGCTCCTCGAATAGACACACACACCTGGTCCCAACACACAGAACGCATCAGCATGGCAGCGCTACACACATAACGCCCATCAGCCCAGTGGATAGCAGCTCTATTCACATAATCCGCAGCAGCACGTCAGGCAGCACCACAGCAGCCGTGCTCTACACTCGGCAGCACGCAGCAGCTGGATTACCCTCGCGAGCAACTCGCAAGCAACTCTCAGGTTGACAGTATGTATCCACGATGCCCCGAGGGTGTACTTCCTATACCGCCTATCGTCTAGAAACTGCTTGCAGTCGATGAGAGACATGACGATGAACGATGAAGAGGTCTCGGCACACTAGCTCAGAGATGGTAGAGAAGCAGCAGGAGGAGTAGTATCATAGGTACTTAGGAGGACAACAGTAGCACCAAAGCAGGCGGATTTCTATTTTTCACCAGAAATGGGGTTTCGATAGTAAATATTCGCCTATAAACGAGGGGCAGTGGAGGAAGTAGCCCCGGTAACCAATAATTGACGAAACGAAAAGTAGAGCGATTTCTTTGCTGTAAAACCGAGTGTGGATTTCAAGGACATATGGAGGGAGATCGTGTTCGGGACTGTGTGTGGTGCACAGAGCACACCACACACGCACGGAACACACACATGACAGCAGCACACAGCAGCACACAGCCACATCCACACCAAACACACATTACAGCAGCGCACAGCAGCACACAGAACACCCACAGCCACACCCACACCAAACACACAGCACAGCAGCAGCACACAGCAGCGCACAGAACACCCACAGCCACACGAAGCACAAATCACAGTGGCAGCAAAGCCGTATGTTGGACAGCACAACACTATTGCGCCGAAACTTGGTGGCTAAAGGTCGAGAGGGCTCGGTACGCTAGCATAGAGGCAGTAAAGAAGCAGCAGGAGTAGTATCACAGGTACTTAGGAGGAGAACAGCAGTAGCACCAAGGCAGGTGGATTTCAATTTTTCACCAGAAATGGGGTTTCGATAGTAAATACTCGCCTATGAACGATAGGCAGTGGAGGAAGTAGCCCCGGAAACCAAGAATTGACGAAACGAAAAGTAGAGCGATTTATTTGCTGTCAAACCGAATATGGGTTTCAAGGAAATGTGGAGGGACATCGTGTTCGGGACTGTGTGTGGTGCACACAGCACAGAACACACCATACACGCACGGAACACACACATGACAGCAGCACACAGCAGCACACAGTCACACCCACACCAAACACACATCACAGCAGCAGCACACAGCAGCACACAGAACACCCACAGCCACACCCACACCAAACACACAGCACAGCAGCTGCACACAGCAGCGCACAGGACACCCACAGCCACACGAAACACAAATTACAGCAACAGCAAAGCCGTATGTTGGACAACACAACACTAGCGCCGATCCTTGGTGGTTAAAGGTCGAGAGGGCTCGGTACGCTAGCATGGAGGCAGTAAAGAAGCAGCAGGAGTAGTATCACAGGTACTTAGGAGGACAACAACAGTAGCACCAAGGCAGGCGGATTTCAATTTTTCACCAGAAATGGAGTTTCGATAGTAAATATTCGCCTATGAACGAGGGGCAGTGGAGGAAGTAGCCCCGGAAAGCAAGAATTGACGAAACGAAAGGTAGAGCGATTTCTTTGCTGTCAAACCGAATATGGATTTCAAGGAGATGTGGAGGGAGATCGTGTTCGGGACTGTATGTGGTGCGCACAGCACAGAGCACACCACACACGCACGGGACACACACATGACAGCAGCACACAGTAGCACACTAACCACCCACAGCCACACCCACACCAAACACACAGTACAGCAGCAGCACACAGCAGCACACAGGACAAGACAACACTCTTGCGCCGAAACTTGGTGGCTCGCTACCGCTCGAAAGCAGTTAACGAGAGATGCGTGTTGGTGGTAGCGCGTTCGCAAGGTGCTGGTAAGCCGAAACTTGGTGGCTCGCTAGTTAACGGGAGATGTGTATTGGTGCGTTGGCAAGGTGCTGGTAAGCCGAAACTTGGTGGCTCGCTACCGCAAATTAGTTAACGGGAGATGTGTGTTGGTGTTAGTGCGTTGGCAGGGTGCTGGTGGGCCGAAACTAGGTGGCTCGCTACCGCTCGAAAGCAGTTAACGCGAGGTGTGTGATGGTGGTTGTGCGTTGGCAGGGTGCTGGCGGGCTGAAACTTGGTGGCTCGCTACTGCTCGAAAACAGTTAACGGGGGATGTGTGTTGGTGGTAATGCGTTGGCAGGGTGCTGGCGGCTCGAAACTTGGTGGCTCGCTACCGCTCGAAAGCAGTTAACGGGAGATGTGTGTTGATGGTAGTGCGTTGGCAGGGTGCTGGCGGGCCGAAACTTGGTGGCTCGCTACCGCTCGAAATCAGTTAACGGGAGATGTGTGTTGATGGTAGTGCGTTGGCAGGGTGTTGGTGGGAGCAACTCAAAATATTGTGATATGATTAAAAAAAATAAAGCTTAAGCTCACCACACTTCCACGTATTTTCATACGTGTTGTGTGTCAATTTTACTCAAATTCATTCGCAAGCCAGCGTTAGCTGGCGTATCCTTCAGTTCCCGTGGAAACGGCAGCGCGAGCTGCCCCTACCGACGGTCACCGTTACTATTACCGCAGCGCAAGCTGCCGTGGTATACGGATGCGTGAGTATGTCGACCCCACTTGATCACTGGGGATCAGGTGCGGTGGAGATAGCCACCTGGACGGTCATCCCTCTGGGTAGTGTGGGGCTTGCGCAAGCTCACCCACTAACAAAACTCCTGACCATGAGAAAACAGCCTCCTGCCGGACTTGGTCCAGTTACGGTCCACCCTACCCATTCGGGCGTTGGTCCACGGTAGCGAAACCTCCAGGGAAGGTGTGTAATGTGCTAAAAACACGTTCAACATTACGAGCTCCAGGACCTGTGTTTGCAACTGCTCGTACAGCAGTGCAACAGCCTTTCGTATACAGCAATCCATTTTAAGACACATCCGGTTTAAGACTTTTCTCCGGATAAGACCAGGGTAAATCGGCTTGTCACGAAAAAAAAACTACTTGGAATTAGTATTGGGTCATTATTGCAGTAGTAAAAGATGGTAAGACCATAGTGGAGATAATACCCCCTACATTGGCTTGTCACGGGGTGGGTACACCCCTGCTGGTATGTACGTAAAGTACGTAAAGAGCACTTATATATAGATATGTCCCCCGCCTGGGCCCTCTCCCTCGACATATTCTCCCACCTCTCAACCATCCTCCGCTCTTAATTGCCGACGGACATAATATTTTTGGGGGAACCTTCCTGAATCTCTTTGCTTTCTTCATTGATCGCTCTTCACGTTCTTTTTTGTCATTTTTTCTTTTTTTTTCTCGTTTTTTTGCAAGTCACACCCAGCAGCGCAGCGCTAGCTCAGCAGCGCAGCGCCGTGCGGTGCCGTGCGGTGCCGTGCGATGCCGTGCCTTGCCGTGCGGTGCGATGCGATGCTGTGCCGTGCTGTGCTGTGTTTTGCCTTTTGCGCATACCAGGTATCATACGAAGTATATATCATCATACCAGGTCCCAGCTGAGCGCAGCTTGGCTCAGCCTAGCTCAGCTCAGCAGCGCAGCGCTAGCTCAGCAGCGCAGCGCCGTGCGGTGCCGTGCGGTGCCGTGCCCTGCCATGCGGTGCGGTGCGGTGCTGTGCCGTGCTGTGCTGTGCCGCGCTGTGTGCTGTGTTTACTATTTCGTACATACCAGGTATCATACGAAGTATCATACCAAGTACACCAGGTATGTACGTACGAGTACTACATTGTTGAATCACAACAAATGCATACCCTGCTCAGCTCAGCTCAGCTAGCTCAGCAGCGCAGCGCAGCGCCGTGCGGTGCCGTGTGGTGCCGTGCCCTACCATGCGGTGCGGTGCTGTGCCGTGCTGTGCCGTGCTGCGCTGTGTTTTCCTTCGTACATACAGCAGTACCAGGTATCATGCGAAGTACTAGGTACCAGGTACCGGTATGCGTCGTCTACTCGTCTTTGATTGTCCTCTTCATGTTTTTTTGTTTTTGTTTTTGTTTTTTATTTTCGTTTTTTTCGCAAATTACACCTGTACTGCCGATCAGAACGTGACATAGCCAGCAAGCGCACAGCACAGCACAGGGCAATCAACTCTGCACAAGTAGCTCTTGGCATTATCAAGTCGCTAGTTGCACCAAATCATGGGCTTCTGCTTTCTGCCCCCTTCACACTTTGTTGTATTTTTTCTTGCGCGAGCGTAGCGGGCGGCGTCAGCCGCCCGCGGAGCGGAGCCCTTGCATCTATGTACGTACCTGGTACCAGGTATATGTTATTTGTTGGTCTGTTTTGCCTGTGTATCTACCTATACATCAATCTTTGTATCTGTCTATCTAATACCGCTGTCTCTCTTACCCTTCTTCGACGCAGGTGTTGATTTCGTCGCCCGCCTTGTAGAGACGAAACCGCCTGTCTGCCCATCTATCCATCTATCTATACTTCAGTCTTGTTGTCTGCCAATCTGTATTGCATCGATCTATCTATCCATCTATCCACCTATCTTATCTATCTAGACTATCTGCGTATCTATTCATCTATCCATCTATCTATTAATAGCTAGCTATCTACCAATCTGTCCATTTATCTATCTGTCTACTGATAATGTCTGTAAGTGTATCTTACCCTTCTCCTTCTACGCAGGTGTTGATATCGTTGCCATCCTGATAAGGAGACACGAAGTCGTGCGCCACTGAGAAAGGTTCAACAAGGAACCCCACCTGGATAACGCGTCCAAATAACAAAATGCGGGCCGACCCCATGAACAGCCAGGGGAGCCAATCAGAAGCGAGGAGAGAATAAAGACAGGGGTGGGCCAATCAGGAACGAGGAGAGAAACGGAAAGGAGAAGGAGCGAAAACAAACAGGAAAACCAATTATTAATAGAACCGACAAAGAAAAAAAACTTTCACAAAGTAATTGAAAAGAAAAAACAGACGTGAAGCAGCGATTCGTAGAGGAGGGCAAAACCAGACGGAAAGGGGCGACACCGCCATCCACAACCGAAGGAGACAAGTAGGGGGGCGAGCCAATCAGAAACCGAAAAGGCGACAAATAGCAAAGGAGTAAGGATGTGTTTTAGAATACAGTAGTGGTCCCTCTATTGTGCCTATGAACTTGCTTGGCACACATGGGAAAAACCGATAGTAGCGGTATGTGCAGTAGTGCCGGTTGCCGCTATAGTGCCGGTAGTTCCGGCTGGCACATACCGGGTATCTACCTGGTATGACCACCGTTTTTATTTTTTATTTTTTATTTATCCTCCGGCGGATGGGGAAAAATGAAGCTTAAGCTCACCACACTTCCACATATGACCAACGTAACCAGGTTTGGTACTCGGGTACCCCAGAGCATACGTGTACACACCCGGCTGGCACAGCCAACCAGGCACGGAAAAATCGAAAATTCGAGTTGTGTAATAGCCAACAACCTACATACTTTTGCGTAGGGGTATGCAGGGGTGAACAAAGAAATCGGAGATTTAAGGAGACCGTATACCCTACTAAACGCACCCTTGCATAGGAGCTTGATAGAAGAACATCCGAAAAAACTCACGATGTGGAGGTACCCCCCAGAGCATATCGTGCCCCTCTTCTGCAAAATCAATTAATTACAACCAACCCCCCTATAGTATATACATTTCGTGCGCTGAGGAGATGAGCTTCGGCAATCCATCGAGCACACGGGAGCAACAGAACACACAAAGCAGCACACTGCCCAGGGCAAAGAAGAGGGGGAATATACTAAACAATCAAAACACACGCATAGGAGCTTAGTAGACTAAAACCTAAAAAAACTCACGATGTGGAACTTGGTGTTCTCGTCGTCCCTCGAATTGATCGCCACGGTGATGCGCAGATGGTTGTTGAGGTAAGACGCCCCATCCTGGTCTCGGAACCCAACCGGGAAACCCCTATACGAGCGATGTAGCAAAAACAAAAACATGAACAGACGGCGGTGGGGGTGTTAAGGTCGTTCCCAACAAGAAAACGAAAAACTCAGGAAACGAGACAAAAAACGTGACATTTTCGCGAATCGTCATCTTTTGTGACGAATCGTGACAATGAAAAGTTTAGAAAAATTCCGTACAAGAATGGCGTCACGATCTCGTGACAAAAAAGATGATTCGTTTTTAGAAACGTGACATAACGCCATACAGTATACAAATATCACCAATCGCGTTCTTATTTTCGTTCGTTAGGAATGACCCTAATAATCGAATGCGTGGTACCGTACAGCTGTGCTGAGGATTTTGTTACCACGATCAGTCATTCTTACGTGTGACCACGACCAACCCTTCTTCACAAAAAATAGGATTGTTACAACAACTAGGGAAATCGATAACTATTTTCGGCAATTTATGGCCCTATCACAAAGCCCACCTGAGGAATACGGGCTCCTCGTCACGAGCGCTGTCCCCCCCCGACGAGTGCTCAATCATTAGGTTGTCCCGTACCTGCTCGCCACGAGATCAACAGAGATCAAGAGAGTTGGCCAACACATAACATAATAACATACGCACCACGCGTATCTAAGAGGTCAAGACAGATGGAGATATTTGGTCAAGAAAACGTATCGCTGTCCCCCCCCGACGAGTGCTCAATCATTAGGCAGTCCACCACCACCGTCACAGTCACCAATACCACCGCCGTCACCACCACCACCACCACCACCACCACCACCCTCATCACCACCAACACCACCCTCATCACCACTATCGCCATCACCACCACTACCGCCATCACCACCAACAACACATAACAAAATAAAAAATGCACACGTGAGAGATCAAGACAGATGAAGAGAGTTGGTCAAGAGCACTTTTCGCTGTGCCCCCTCGACGAGTGCTCAATCATCAAGTTGTCCACCACCACCGTCACCGTCACCATCACCCCCACCGTCACCACCACCACCAAAGTCACCACCACCACCACCACCGTCACCACCACCACCGTCATCATCACCACCAACGTCACCATCACCGTCACCACCACCCCCACCACCATCACCACCACCGTCATCACTACCACCACCACCACCACCACCACCGTCACCAGCATCCAAAAAGGACACGAGATATCAAGAGAGAACCAGCAGTAGCGAAAAAAGCGCCACGACAGATCAAGAGACAACAACAGAGTTGGCCAAGAGGGTGGTTCAAGACGAATTGGTCGACAAAGAGTCATTGATTGACCCCTTCGGAACTTCACTGAGGGGAAAAAAAAAGTGGTACACGAAACCGCCACAAACACAACATCGCTCAGCCCACGCTCTTGGGGTACGGAAAAGGTGAGAACCATTTCTTCTCTTGAGGCTGGCTCCTCACTTGAGGAGCTTCACACCTCACCCAAAAAAACACTCCGAGTAAATAAACTGAAAGTGCAACCTGATGAGACAAACCCATGGCCTATGGGTAAAAAAAATACCCAGGTATATATTCATATTGCAAAACAATAATGACATTCCAACGATTTTGGGTTAAGGAGCCCCGACATTCAGAAACAAAATTGTCCAAACGTGGTACCTCGATCGTAGCACACGTCGGGTGTCCGAAGCGCGACGTCTCGAGCTGTACCACACGCGCACAGCATGCTGATAGCTGTATGCGTACAGCATGCTGATAGCTGTATGATACTGCTGCACGCCCTTCCCAGATGGTTGATAATATCACGTCCCTCGTGTTTGTGATCGATACACTATAATCAAGTCCCAAGCCCCCAAATAGTTAGTCCCAAGTCCCAAAAGGGTTGTTAATCCCAAGTCCCAAACGAGTTAGTCCTAGTTAATCCCAAGTCCCAAAAGGGTTAGTCCCAAGTCCCAAAAGAGTTAGTCCCAAGTCCCAAAAGGGTTAGTCCCAAGTCCCAAAGGGTTAGTCCCAAGTCCCAAAGGGTTAGTCCCAAGTCCCAAACGAGTTAGTCCTAGTTAATCCCAAGTCCCAAACGGGTTAGTCCCAAGTCCCAAAAGGGTTAGTCCCAAGTCCCAAAAGAGTTAGTCCCAAGTCCCAAAAGGGTTAGTCCCAAGTCCC
>JAYJMJ010283537.1:0-11436 GCA_036873875.1 Laminaria ephemera
CTGCTAAGTGACCCCGGATCTGAGTTACGACTACTAGGGAGGGAGAAGGAGAAAGTAAAAGTGCGAAGATAATAGATAGGATGAGCAAAAAAAAAAAAAAATGATACGTATCTGGTACCTGGTATAATATCACAGCAGTTATATTATATACCTATTAATACTAGGTATACACGTATAAAAAGGCAGTGAAATAATAACGGTGGAGCGAGAGTTGTAGCAATCGCAGGCACGGCTGCTACTCCTCTGCGGGCACCAGCAATCAGCAACTGCTTGTTTCAAGGTATCCTCCCCTATTAATAGTATTCTCGCAGCCCTAGCCAGTAGCGCACCCTGCTAGCCTTTGTCACGTGCTCTACTGGGTGTATGATGGGGGTGAGACGACAAATAGTCTACCTGCAAGGTAGACATTCACGGTAGTCAAGCTAGAGATAACAGACACAAACAACCTACGAGTTCTACGATGCCACATTATGCCCGATTTGGACGGAAATATAGAGATCGTTTAAATACTAATATGAAAACAACACGGTCCTTAACATTCCGCCCAGCATGGTACAGACTGCTCGTCTCTGCTTGGTGGTAAGTGGCGAAAAGAGGCGCGACAGCAGCACAACAACAATTGTGGATACATCAGAGTGCCCCTAGAATCGTCCACAAAGAGGGCACTGCACCGCACTACGTATCGCTTGCTCACCTCGTGGTTAACACAGCAAACCCTATAGCCCAGTCTAGCTTCGTGCCACGCCGCCGCCGGATTCGACCTCTCACTTGTGGAGCTCTTGTGTATTATCTAGAATACGAATCGAACCCCGCTGGTGCGTCAAACATCTGACTGGCGCTAGTGTTGATAAGCAACTAAATAAAGGGGTTGCATTGATTATTGCTTATTTGGCGAAAAAGTTGCTTGGTTAAGCATGCTTGCTTGCTTATTTGGTTTGTATAGAGTTTAGTCTAGCATACCAAAACCCATACAAGTAGTTATATGGTATTTTAGTATGGTTATACTAAACCCCATACGATTTATTTGTACACTAAAACACATACACTTTCTATTGTATAGAGTTTACAACGGCCATGCTAAAACCTATACACTTAATTTGTATGGCGTTTAGTGTACTATACTAAAATCCATACAGCTAAATTAAGAAAATAAGCAAAGCCCAGTTGCTTTGATTATGCTTGCAATAAGCAAGCCAAAAAATCTTGATTAAGCATGCTTTTTTAAGTTGCTTACCGACACTAAACCCAGACAAAAGGAGTAGAGCTATAGCCAAAACGCCACCCGTAACTCCCCTGTAATAACTCGGCACATGTGTCGTTCGACGAACGGAGTCACAAACATGCCACTTTCGCGGTGGAAAGCTTTGGGCGCCTTGTGGTATTGTGAGGGTTCGTCCTGCTGACGACGCCAGTGTGAGGGTATAAAGCGGTGTATATGGCGCTAGGGACCGACTACTGCTATGCAGGGGTGCCTTTGGCTCTGCACTGGTCACTCACACGAGGGCTGCTTTGGATGTTGTATCTCTTGTACTGGTTTCTTGCTGCCCGCCTGATGCCTTCTGACAAGAAGGGGCCGGAATCTCATTTAGGCAGGCGATAACGCCTGCCAGGAAATGAGGGGATACTTGCTATAAATCATACCGCCGCAACGAAGGAGAGGGGATACCATAACAGTATGTAGAGGGTATAGCAAGTTCATCGACCACAACTGGCAGCAAGAGTCGTGGGGGCCGAGAGTGGAGGAGAGGAAATAGAGAGAAAATATATGGGGAAATATCGCCTGCTGCAAATCGTCTCGGTGACCGCACTGGTCGACATTTTGCGGAGGGTGTCCTGCTTCAAACTTCAGCTCAAAAATTCCCCGAAAGCAAGAAGGAGCCGGGGGGTAGGGGGGGTGACAGACCCACACTTATGGCGTAGAGATGAAGCCTGGACGCGGCTCAGGATTTTAGAGTAGAAGGTAGTAGAGCGTGCAATGAGAGGGACAGCTGGAGTAAAAGCAGTAGGTGGAGTAGTTCGATGTTAAGTCGGAAGTAGGCACAGGATGGAGATAGGAGATATAGATTGACTACGTAGCTGGTTGGTTGGTTCCGATAGTTGGCTGTCAGCTAGTAAAGTATTCCACACATCCTCTGCAGCTCCTCTCTGCCCCTGGCGTCAGCCGGCGCGTGCCTTGTCCTACTTCCCACACTCGTTTCATTTGAGTTAGACAGTGCTGCTCATATGATGGATGCAGTTCTACTCAAGAGATTCTCGCGCACGCGCTGGTCCGCGTCAGTATACAACCCTGAGTAGCAGTGAGTGGCGCGAATTTGCATTCTTGCCAGAGGCTTTGCTCCCCATCGAACACATCGAGAAATAGGTACTGTACCTTTTAAGCAAAGTAGTAGAGCAAAAGTAGCTGAAAACACCTTTTCCCAACAGCTTTTGTTTTAACCCCATTCCGCGCGCCGCTTCTCGTCTACTTCTTGGTTATTTGTTCGTGCGCATGTAATGGCTGCAGTGACTGGCACCTAGGATTCCCAGACTGCGGCAAGGAATCTCAGAGCCCCATCGATTTGGCCGCTGACGTGGAGACGGTGGTCAAAGTGAGCTATATTGTGTTGGGCACCCGTGCATGCCTGTTTTACACGCGTGTTTCGCCTTATTGGAAACTACAATACTGTCCCGTTATATCACGGTCAAAGAGCTTACACGTTTTGCGCTACGAGTACCGCCAGTTAAAATATTATTTCCGGATAAAATCTGGCTTTGACCCAGGAAGCTTGTCAGGACCATCCTGCGGCGTTGTGGAATCAAAATAGGA
Organism: Laminaria ephemera; assembly: GCA_036873875.1. Lineage (NCBI taxonomy): Eukaryota > Phaeophyceae > Laminariales > Laminariaceae > Laminaria > Laminaria ephemera. Next base: position 2,807 of record JAYJMJ010283537.1, read on the forward strand.
CCTCAATGGCTTGCCTAATAATTAAGCTGTACACGGGAACAGCACACCGACGCATATCGTTGGCGCTGCACTGCAATAATATACCAGGTACCTGGTATCTGGTAATTATTTTCCACATTGCACGGAGACGATATGCGCGAAATCTTAATACCGGAGAGGGAATCCATCATCGCGACGATTGGAGACGTTGTAATCGTAACAATCTTGCTGCCGTGTGAGACTTTGTGTTGCATGCTCCCGCCTCGTTTGCTCCTGACCTACAGTAGCTATCCCGCCCATACCTCCCCCGATAGCTGCATGCTGTATAGATAACGAGACTCTGTGAAGGCTGACTGATAACTGTACGGAAACAAACTGAGGCTGTGCGAAAGGTTAAGCAATGGCTGACTCTCATAACCTTCGTCCCACACATGCCCGGTCCTGCCTGCCTGCCTCTGTACCCTTGTTCGTCTCGGCGGAAAGTCTTCGGCGTTCGCAATCGAGTTCTTCCCGAACGAGTGCATGTCTGATGAGCTTCTATTCCAAGCGGACGAGCGGGTTTGGGAGGTGAGACTTTTAATGCCAAGCACACGAAATTATTTCAGGAACGTGACCGAAACCGATTGTCGTCCGTCTCTCTTCGATTTTGGGACAGAGTCACGCGACCAATTAGATGACGTTTTCACACGCTGTGACTACGCGTAGAGTGTAAATAAACATATGCACTTCATTGCTTGCTATGAATTGTATTTCTTTCTGGCTGTGATTTGATTATTGGCACGTCTTGGACCCGCCGTCAGATGGCCCAGCAATGAACCAAAGAAGACGCCTTCCGCAAATTAGCTGGTACCTGGTACACTATACCTGCTGTTGTCCCCGGAACCTGAGTTGTTTTTCTCTTGGACGACTTTAGCTCGGCGAAGCAGATATCACCAAACGCCAGTTAACGATTGTTGGTACGAAACCCGTACGGTCAAGAAGATGTAAGCATTCAGCGTCTCGCTTGCTCGCTTTCGGGCGACTTCGCCCCGCCTCCTTCCGCGCAATCAACGCCAAGTCGTACGCCTGCGAGAATTTGCTGCGTTTTCTCTGACAGCGACACAACATGCAGGGTACTCAGACCCTTTCACTGGCCTGTCCTGTGACCACGGACAAGATGATGGCGCTGGCAACAACAACGATTCTGACCGCGCCGTTTTCCTGTCGTCAGGTGATCTTCGAAGGATGCTCGGACACGCCTCACCTCGAGTTCAAGGGAGAGAGATACGACCTGTTGCAGATTCACATCCACTCACCCTCCGAGCACATGGTGAGAGAATGACCTCACATGGGGTGATTGTACAAGCCTCGGCAAGGGCTGGTGTGGTACAGTACCCCCCAAACAATGGCGGGTAGAAGTTAGTTCAGCAGTAGTAGCTGATTGGGCACTTGACTTTATTGCTGCGACTGCGTCAGGCAGTGGTCGTGCACTCTTACTCCATGCGTCTGCTCGTTGCGCTGATTGATCGGGAGATGCTTCTTCAGCGTCGCCGTACGAGTACGACCATCAAGTCGCTGACGAGCTTCATCCAAACGCGCAATGTTTCGCGTTCGCGCAATTCTTTTGCTTAAGGCTAATTACCGTTCTTTGCTTTCTGTGGTTACGGCAACGTCCATCTCCCTGGATGCAGCCGTTGTGGCGTTATGAAGGAGCTTTGTGTTGAGCACGCGTTTCTCCCGTAGATTTACCGTCTTCGGTGTTTGCGCCGGCAGCTCTTGATATAGACATCCTGACCGCCCACATGAGATTCCCACGTCGGGTTCGCCGTTTCAGAGTGTGCGTCAGCAATTCGTGATGTCGGCATCCTACGTAGTCGTTTCTCCGACTCATCGACGCTTTCAACGCTGTGCCTGACCCAGTTGCCGCGTTTTCTGCGCTGCATTTGCTTTGTTTCACAGATCGGAGGGTCGGAGCACGCAGCTGAGATCCACTGGGTCCACATCAAGGAAGGGACAGAGGATGACTTACTCGTTATAGGCGTGATGTTTGACACTTCTGAGTATGGCTCTAACGTCGAGGTAAGCAATGTTCCTGCGTCACAAGATGTCGTGGATGAATTGCGTTTCAAGGGCTTTGGCTTGCCATACCTCCTCTCCGTCTTCTCCGTCAGGCGAGGGGTGTTGTCATCTAAACACGATGTTGGCTGCCACGACGAGCACGTTTCTTGCTTTTCGTCACCTCGGACGCTGTACAGTATAAGGTTTTCGAAGTTTGCCCTTGGCTGTGTTCGCCGGAAAGTACTGTCCAAGACCCGTTGGAAACACGCATCGCGTGCGGGCTTAATGGGACAGTTTTTTTCGGGCGGTTCAAAGGCTGAATCCCTATCACTTACCTCTGGTCCAGTCCGAGTTCGTGTAGGGTCAGCGGCACTCACTTGTCCTTAGGTCCTAGTTATCGTATCCTGGACTCGTATAACGGTACGAGTTGTACGTTTTTTTTATACAGTGTGCGAGTCCTTGTGGATTCCCTTTGGTTTGTTTCCTTGCATGCTGTAGCCCCTCCCCCCCCACCGCATACGGTCCGGTCATGCGTTGGTTGTGGGCATGCAGGTGCAGTAAACCCAGACTACGTACGAGGTGTTGTACTGCTGTACAGAAAGTACGTTTGTTTCGAGACGTTTTCATTCGTACTTGTGCTCTCTTAGCATACACTATGCCACTTGTAAATCCTACGCTTACTGCTTTCTTGCGACCCTTACGAGCACTGCACCTATAGGATTTTAAGTCAAGCCCATCCACTGTAGTCTTACCTATCTCGCTGGGTTGACCATCGTTTGGACAGTCCAAGGGCGGAGGAATGCTGTCACTCACCTCTGGTCCAGTCCGTGTTCGTGGAAGATGAGCGGCCCTCACTTGTCCTGTCGTCCTTGTTGTTATCATATTCTGTACTCGTATTTCGGGAGGGTAGAATGTCCGTTTCCGGGGATACGACGATTCCAAGGCTCACGAAAGCGCAAAGCGTGTGTTAGAGCCGTATAAAGCAATGGGATCCCATATGCGTGTGATGCGAGTGATATACGAGCACAGCAGCAGTGATACATACCATTGGTTCTCTGTCGTCCTTACCGGGTCATGTTCATAAACACGTAGCTAGACGCCAGGCTTCCCAAGACTATGATTCCCCGTTTACACGGCTCCATAATCATGGAAACCCTGGGTATCTCCTAAATACCGTTGCCTTTCCGCGAGAGTGCAACAGGGAGCTTCCGGCAGCTTGACTCAAACTCGCTCTTGGCCCTTCGCGCATAGCTAGTACGGATAGCTGCGAGCCATCGTCGTATTTGTAGTAACTGGTCACTACGACGCCGTAGCAACGGACTATGCTTTTTATTTCCCGGAGAGGTTGTCTTGACCGACGCCTTTCCCTTCGCTGACGCCAATCGAAGCACACCATTGGTTGAATGGCGAGGTACTCCCGTTTTATTTATTATCGATTACTATACACCCTATTGACTCTCAAATCCCCGACTACTGTGGCCCTTCGAACACTGACGCTAAGGGGCCCATCACCGTGATAGGGACTTACAGACGATGTTAGTCACGGATGCTCAGGGCGTGCGAGTAAAGCTGACTTGTACCATCCCCCCCTTCCCATTTGGTACCGCACGCGAGAACAGATCCAGCACCTGTGGGACGTGTTGGATATTGGGGAAACTACCACCGACAAGGTATTCGCCACGCGGGTGTACGACGTGCTGCCTTCGAACCCGGTGTTCTCGCACTACATGGGGTCCCTGACCACCCCTCCCTGCACCGAGGTGAGGGGATCTGTAGCAAATCGGCGGGTACTGGTGATTGTTGTTGGGTTTGGAGCGTCCGAATTGGTTGACACGAGCAAAAAGGTCGATGTTCACGCACAGTAGTAGCGATGACACGTCGTTTTGCAACGTGGGGAGGGGCAGGGGGGGAGGCGGTAGAGGCGCCGCTGTTTTAAGCGGTGAGCACTCTTTAGTAGGGCTTATTGGGATGCCATTGTCTATGCGCAATCAAGGCACCCCCGTTCAGTTTCTATGGCGAAGCGAACACAACAGAATGCTACGTAGGAAGCTTGGTCGTTGTCCTGTGCATCGCATATTTGATTTTTCCCAAGCATTTAATAGTGAGTCACCCTAACGATTCGCTCTCAGGCGACGTAGGCGGTCACGGTCGACGTTCCCCGTGCGTAGTCCACTGTACCGGCTTCTGCCTTGTCTTGCTTGGGGTACATAGTCTAGATAGGACTTCATTGAACCAAATCGGAAACCCTCATCCCCATAACTGTTAACGCTGCAGGGCGTGAAGTGGATCGTCATGAGCGACCCCGTGACCATGAGGAAGATGCAGCTGGATGAGTTCCGCCAGTCCGTCGCCCTCTTCGACGACTCTAGGGTATAAACCTTGACAATTGCTGACGTGTGCTGTTGACTGAAGTTGTGTAGAAACCGTTACTTCCTTCGTAGTGTCGAAGGGAGGACACTATTACTGGAATGATTGCACCTCGTATGGCGAGAGCGTTCGACCAGGATACCCCAACCGCTTTATCCAAACCCGTTTTGCTGCCCTCGGCCGTATGTATCTGCACTAGCTGTGCCTGTCTCGAAGTAGCCTTCTTAGCGTAGTCAATACGGTTTTCCGCGAACCAAGTCGGTGAACCTGAATTACGAACGAAACGTGTCTATACAGCCAACGATTCTCCTACTCTGTCAACATGCACACGCCGAGAATTATTGAAGTTACGCCAGAGGATCACGGGCAGCGTCACTTCTATCGCGTAAGACTTACCATGACGTACGCTTCCTCATTAAGACTGCCACCTTCCGCGCGCCCACCTTCTATCGCCGGTATCGGTTGTCCAGGTGGATGAGCGGGGCAACACCAACCGCCCCGGACAGCCGCTTAACGACCGCGAAGTGTTCTTCATCCAGTACTAATAATCCCTAAATATGATGGCCCACGGCTCGCTCCTTCAGCTTTCGTGTGCGAAATACCACCCAACACTTCTATATCGAAGGCGTCTGGACACCAGCCGGAGGAGCTCATATATAGGAGGGTTGTGTTCTGTTTCCTGTTATTGACATTGCAGAGATTTTGGCGCACACGTTTTTCACTGCTGAGACGGCCAGGGCTACAGCGTGCGTGTCTGTGACAGGGGTATGGCGTCCTTGTTGATAACCTCCACCGTACAAGTAGCTTCAGCGGCCACACGTGTTGAGTTGGTCGCACCGCAGTGTAGCAGCAGTATTGCCATTAGGCCCTCCGTGATACAATACTTTCGAGGCTGCTTTGGGCAAGAAGCTACTTACTATTCTCTTTTTCCTGCTTGCGTGTTCATGCTCCGGAGGAGATTGTTGGAGTTGCCTCGAACCGCTTTGCTTTTGTATATCGAGGCGTTTGCGAGTATTCCGTTATATTACCCCTTGGCAAGAGGTAGCAGCGCAGCAACGCTACAGAGAAACTCCCTGGCTGTACCTCTATTAGACGAGTTTTCAGACGCAGAGCGATTTTGTTTTTTTTGTCGAGACACGCCTGATTTCGAGACTGGCACCGCCTCCAGTCATCGCGTCCACGAGTATAATGTGAGAAACACGTTCGGATATATAGCCCCCAGTTAATCTCCCTATATAGGGAACTGCGCAGGTGCGATGTGTGCCACTGACGTGTACACCAGCCATATTTGTGGTCGCCGATAAATGTGTAGGTGCAGGGAGCGGGCACCACCAGTAAAAGGAGACAGGAGGGCGGCGGCCTTAAGGGGGGTCGTGAATGTCGCTCCGAAGAAATACATGTTATTCAAACGTGTCGCTCTCTGGGCCTACACCTGAAGACGATGAGATACAACTCGGGTGAGTAATCGAGAAGGCGATACCGTCCTAAATCAGCTCGGCAAGCTACACGCTCTACAGCTAGATGTACGATACGGGCCGTGGGACTGACTCACATCAATGATTCTTGATACTCGTTCACGGCAAGTTCGTTATCTAAATGCTGGGCTATTTTCAACTTCTCGAGAAATGCTCTCGAGCATTGAACGCTGTACAGACTGCGTAGAGCCTCTCGCTATATCTGACTGTGTTACTGACCAGGGACTCTGAAGGCTCCTGCCGTATGTTGTGAAGTACCTGTCAAAACACGACCCCTCGATGGAGATGATATGGCATTTTTTCTGTTCAACCATCGAGTTGAACTATTTTTTTATTAATCAACATGGACTCACGTAGTCTTACTTGATAATAACCGCAACTGACGTACGTGTTGTTTCGCCTTTTCGGCGGTTGCAATTCTCGTTACTTGGTGTTCCATGTCTTAAGAATAAGCAATACTGCAAAAAAAGTCAGTTTGTCGGCCAAGATATATAGTTTAACTACAACAACAGCAGCCTGTCACCTTCTGCTCGCCCCGTGCACAGAAGACGACGTGTAGTGCTACGATAAATATATTTGGTTGTCAAGCTGGTACGATTCCAGGCGATGATGACGTTTCGGCGGCCGACGTGATGATGTTGCAGCGACCCCAAAAACGAAGCTCCACCAGTGCCATACGATGACGACATTGCAGCGATCTCACAATAATATTCCGGCAGCCACAAATTATGACGTTGTAGCGACCCAAAAAACACGATGTTCCGGCAGCTTTAAACGCTGACGTTGTGGGAATTTCAGAGGGCGTTCCTCCGGCGACCGCAAATCATATATAGTACCGCGGTGGCCTGTGGCCCGATCCCGGAAGGACGTCTCGTCTAAGATCCACGATATTTATGAGGCGATTCCAACGATACCGTTTCGGCAATCTCACGAGAAGCAACCCCGGGCGATACGATGCTCCAGCATTCCATGATGACAATGACGGCGATCACTGACAATGATGCTGCTGGGTACTCGGAAGTCGAATGTTTTATATCTCGTGCAGTATTGCGGTTCGCCGAAGATATACTACGCCGTTCATGTGAAACCTACAGCAGGTCTCTGCAGACGCAGTAGCAGCTCAGGCCCCAGGCGTAGTCTTGACTCGACGCCCTTGGTGGTCTGTAGTTCTACACTGATGCGCCTAACTCATTACCGGGCTCATAACCTGTTACTGGAATGGACCGTACTGCAAACAACCGCTGAACAGTTCGTTACATGCGGCAGGCTACAGTTGCGTCGGTGATTACGTTGTTGCCGCAAACAGCAGCAGCAGTATTAGAGTTTCACGCATACAGGTAAGTGCGAAAAATGCGCTGGCAGGAGACCCCAGCTGAGGCTGGCCGAGAGTGATACGCGGTATTGCCAACATTTAGGTCGGCTTCCCTTCGCGCTTTTTACTTGCGAAGTGGTCGATCGTACTTTTTTTGGTCAATGCTTTATTTGCATACTGTGCCGGACGGCGGTTGGTGACATTTATTTCTTGCGTATTCTGTGCTCTTTTTTATAATGCACCCCTTAATTACTGTCGCATTTTGTTGATTGTGCATTGATGCTTGGTACGGATATGGCAATGGTTGACGGTAATAGGGAGTTCCAATGGTAGTTAGGGTTCATTGTAGTGGGAAATACACAGCGGAACATCACCGAGTTGGTGGAATCATCTTCCCTCGATTTTGCCGCTTCCTCTTCCGCCGAGGTACTCTACGCTGTGCTGGGGAGATACTTTATAATATACAAGGGGGCTTCGCCGCGGCGGGCTGACGCCCGCCTGCGGCTCCGCGCACGCCCGTAATGACAGAGGATGTATTGTAGCACGTAGGCAAATATAGGCCGTGAATGCGACAGAGTACTGCCAAGATATGAATAAAAAACAAATCATATTTGAGCGAAGAGAAAGAAAACACTGAACAGCAATAAAACAAAGATCGCCATCTGGCACAATCTGTAGCGCACAAAAGCTAAAGCAAAAACACAGCTGTTGCCCACACTCGGAAGAAACACCATGAAGGAAAACCGCCCCAAGTGCTTCGAAGACCATTACCAGGCATCGCTCTCATGTAGTTCCTTTGCCGTTTTTCCCTCCCGGGCCTACCGTAATATCCTTTGAGAACGCCCCCCGGGGCGTATAAACATTTTGTGCGGAAAAGAACACCCCGGGGCATTCTCAGAGGTAGACGGGTGATTTTTCCACAAAAAAAAAAACACCCCGGGGCGAAAAGTCCCCGCGATGTTGGTCTCTTTTTTCTGTTCGGGGCACCCACCGGACACATACACGAACACTTTGCCGCGGACCTCTCACGATGGAACCTACGATGCCAGGCCTAAACAACAACGCCTACGAGAAAGCGCTCAAGAAGCAGAAGACGGGCGATTGGGGAAGTTTGCGCCGTTCGCCGCTGGGGGATGAAACCCCCTCCGACGCCAAAAAGAGTAGGGCGAAAAAGGTTTCTAGTACGAAAAAATAACAACGGCAGCAACATCAAAGACAACAACAGTAACAACAGCAATTTTGCCGGAATGAATGCCTGGGACTTTTCTGCGAACGATGTGAACGCCCCGTGGGACGGCAAAACCAAAAGCTAAAAAATAACACCCCGGGGCGAACTCAGATGTAGGGGGGCGAAAAAACCCAATACAAGATTACCCCGGAGCGTTCTCAAAGGTTTTGGGCTTCACGGGCGGTGTTTTGGGAGGGGGAGGCATTCTCATGGAAGGGGGCGATCTCATGGA